>BRDA01050653.1:0-16229 GCA_036984385.1 Crenuchus spilurus
TTCGATATCGCAATGCATCACAATGCAGGGCATGAATGTTCTGTATTATTTCATTTTGTATTTGATTTGGTTGGCAGGCTTTGCACACCGCATTTGTAGAGCTGGGCGATATGGTCAAAATTAATCCCAAAAATTATTTTGTGTTTATATTCACAATTAATGTTTCTATATTTATCAATCTCGATAATTATCACGATAAATTTTCTAAGACAATCAGTTTTGAAATGACATCAAAAACATAATAAAAACATCAGACTAAATACATTAAACGTTACTATTAAAAATATTAAAATGTTTATTTCCAGAACATAATATACAGAACATAGAATGCAAATAACTCAAATACACAGTTAAAAATTTCACTGGAACTAAACTTAGTAAATATACATTTTGATTCTCCTGCCCAGAAGAGGTAAAAATGTCTAATTAACATTTTTTAAAATAACAAAATATACTACTCTGTTATGTGTCCTGCAAAGAAGTAGAAAATATAACAATGTAACACAATAAATTAACAAGATAAAAAAAACATTCCTACTGCAAAGTTTTAAACCTTTAGAACTGTTAATGTACTGTAATGAACATATTAGCAAGCCTTTGACCTCTGACGTATTTCCTGTTGTGAGAAACATGAGGCAAGCACAGACGCATGCGCAGGAGCATGAAGCGTGCAGTGACTCGTGCAGCTGTGCAAAGACACAGATATGGTCTCTCAGCTCGAGGTGTCGTTGTTTGCTCGTTTCTCTGCTCACCTGTTTCTGCTCGTTTGCTCGTGCGCGCACTCGGTTTAACCCCATTTTGGCTCTCATATGCGCTCCTCCAATGGGGCATGCAGTTCAGTGTGCAGTCTGATGGAGAGCTGCGGAGCTGGTGAGGAGGATCTATCTAATGAGCAGCAGTGTCACACTAACTCACTGTCAATCTGCTTAGACGTTAAATGGAAACGAACGTTAATGCTTATTGAACGTTATTGTGCTTCCCAGTCAGCTCATAGAATCATAGTGTCCATATTTTGGCTTTTAAAACATTTGGTGTGTTTTTAATCTCAACATCGCGGCCTATCTCCACCATTTTTTGCATTTTTGCTATTAAGTATGCAATGAATGACATCATGTTATAATCAATTATGGTCTGTAACTGCATCAATGCTGAATTGCCCATGCCCGCATCTCAATGCATCGATTATATGATTAATTTCAACACCTCTAGTAACCAAGTGATCATGTATGTATATGTCGCTCTCACAAACATGTCTCTGCTTATTTAAGCTTATCTGACAAATATCCAAAAATATATTTTGATTCAAGCTATTTATATTTGTATTGGGGTATGTTTCATTTTGTTTCTAGCATAAAATGTCACAGTTATATAAGTGTTTTTGTGTAATTTTGTTAATATGCCACCGGCAGGAGAGCCGACTCTAGAGGGTTAGTCAGCATGTTCTCGTATCTGATATTTAAAATGCTATTTCTGATGTCTAATATAACACACTGATCTGTTTCTACAGGTCTGTACTCTTTGCGATCTACTTCTCTTACTGATCATAATCACTTCAGAAGGCTTTTCCTCATGAATCTTTGCTCCTTTCAGTAACTACTGTATGTTTACATGCAAAGCAATGGGCTGATGATCTAAGACAGCTTGGCTACATAAGGCATAATCATGAAAACGCAGTTCATTTATCAGTCTAAGGTTTTAGTCAGTCTAAGTTTAGCATGATTAAAATGTGGTTCAATCAAATATTTGCCAGACTATTCAGCACTCATAGGAAATCTGCTGCTTCAACATCACTGCCTGCATAAGTCCAATACAACTCAAACCACTTTCACTGGATGCCAAAATATGAAGATGGACCTTAGAAATGTTCCTACTGTTCAAAAATACATCAGACATTTGTGCTACTACGTCTGTTAGTAAATGGAAAATATCTGAGGGTGGAATATGCAATAGTGCTAAACATAAGATGGGTTTTTAATGCACACAGTCATAAATATTGGATAAACTGCACAGCTGTATTGGTAGGACCCAATCAGGTTATACTCCACTTCATTCCCCCTTGAATTTGCCGCAGATATAGAAAGCTTGCTAGCTTCAAGGCTAGGTGGAATCTAATACATGCTCTTTGATGTAACAGGGAATGTGTACCACAATGAATCTGAATATGAAGAACTTCATTAGAGCTAGAGGAAGACAAATGAAACTCCTCTTGAACTAAGCACTTTGAAAGAGAGTGTGCCGCAAAGGAGCACATTTTTTAAGTCTATCAGCACTAGCATTTCAAAGTACTTTCAGGAGCTGTTTATTGTTTCCAATGATCCAATTTCTCCTGACGGAAAATGAATCAATTAATTCTGAGGAGCAATAGCAAGATGCATTGTATATTTCTTTCTTTGCATATGAATGTGTACATCTTTTAGAATTAATTTCAGGGAGGCACAATGGATGTCACTTTACAGCCCATTCTGAAACTCATTTGGCCATCTATGAATCACAAATGGCCACGCAATCTGATGCCATATGATGAACAATGAGCATGGAATTAATTGTCAGTCTGAATTATGACAATGGCTTCAATCAGAGAGAAATGCATTAGATGGAAAACAGTTGACTCAGACCACCAATCTAATTGAATAGAGCACAACTGATGGTAATAAATTAACTTTCACACAATCCAGAGTCCAGTTAACAACATAGAGGTAAATATGTTTGGTTTATTCGATATTTTATATACACTATCGGTCAAAAGTTTTGAGTAATTGAGTTTAATGTCTCATTGCACTCTGAAATGAAACCATAGGAGTTAATACAAACTCACAAAATCAATTTACATACCAAAATGTATCTAAACATTGGACACAAAGTAGCACTTTTGTTAGATATAACAGCTGAACACACTCGTGTCATTCTTTCTACAACAGACATCAAATATTCTTCAGACAGTTCTTCACAAATCTGCTGCAGAAGTTCACATAAATGTTGGCAATTGTAGGTTTGCTTTGCTTTTCACTTCATCACAGATCAGCTGGTTGGGGTTTAAGTGTGGAGAATGTGCTCCACTCCATGTTTTCAAGCTGACCATCTTGTTGTTTTTTTCCTGAGGTAGTTCTGGCAGAGCTTGGACTTAAGTTTTGGGTCTCTAACTTCCTGTAGGATGAACCTCTGAACAACTAGGTGAACCAGAAATGTTCTACAACTTTCTAAAACTGTTCTAAAATGTTTATATAATAGTGTATATAATATGCAATATTCATTACAATACTGTGATATTTATTTATGTGCAATATTCCTTGTACAACAGTCATGTACATTTAGTTGTAAATATACTTTGTAGTTTTTGATTGGTTTTATGCCACATAACGTATGTATATATACATAGAATATCACTAAAAAAGTCAATTGCTGTTCTTAATTTAATTGAAAAAGCTCATATATGTTATTTTCATATGTAAACTGACATTTCAAGCCTTTTTTTGCTTACCATCCTGTAGAGCTCATGAAAATCCGAATTTCAAAATATCAAATTATTTGCAGTCATTTGGAGTAAATTTCTGTTCAATCATGATCAACATTAAAACAAAATGGGCTTGAAATATGTCACATATTGAGTATAAAATATGACAGTTTATCTTTTTGAATTAAATTATAAACACAAAATTATTTTTGGGATACACTAGCGCTCTACTTTTACTCTACTTTTCAAACATACACTATACTTCACATACAAGCCTTCATAATACATTCTTGCCTCAGATCACACCACTGTACATCCCAAAAAAAAAAAAGATATATTTGCTCATCTTGGTCCAGGCAGTTAAGCAGACCATGGTATTTTCCTACTTAAATGTCATGGGGGCATCCAGTGATTAAAATGTCAGACTAATGCAGTGCCTGTGCTGTGCTTCCTTCAAAACCAGCTTGCTTCTCATGCAAAAGATGTGCTTGTGCCAGAGGTGAAATATGGTAAGAAGAAGGCCCATAAAAACCTTGCAGCTGAAAGAAAAGGTATTTTAAACATGATGAACGTGCAACAGCACTTTAGACCAGTAATGTCTCTACTTGGCTTGCATGTGAAGACAACGTACGCGCATAAAATTCATAATGCATTTCTGTACAATGGCAACATTTAATATTCACTAACAAAGAATAAATGAAGAGAGTGCTTGGTATGAAGGAGTGGAGCAATTGCTTGCAGCACAAATGTAATTTCATGTTCGTGGCCCTTGTAATACTGCAGTCTTGGAACACGGTTCAAAGAGCTTAGCAAGCCGGGCCAGCACGCCTCGCTTCACTCCTAATTGTTAACTTCCCGTTGGGTCTAATCAAACACTTGCAACTGTGACCTCAAGGCCTGCGTTGTATTTTTTTCCTAAATGTATTAATTAATTAATTTATTTTTTGCATGAAACACATTATGCTCCTTTAAACAATAAGTCCATGCACTTTAGGTCCGAGGTAAACCGGGAGCGATGCTCCATGCACATGCTTCTCTGAAACAACCACAGCCTTAGCTGTTAATGACTAATACATGAGTCAAGGCAGGGTTTAAAGCAATGTGTGCACTGTAGCTATACATCATGCACATTCTGTTGGATTAGTCATGTAAGATGTACATTTGGGCTCAGGTTTCTTTAGATGGTAGTGCTGGGAATTTAATACAGAAATGCAAGACACTATATGCTCAAAATGTATTCTATATTGGAAACATTATATGCTATGCATTTATGGGGTTGGTTTGTGTAGCCTGATAAACATATAGATTACTGTGACATAACAGCTATAGAAACCTGTACTAGCATTGTTAAAATCAAATGAAACATGTGAAACAGTTTGATAGAAGAGTTGATGTAATAACAGAGTATGAAGATTAGTCTTGTCCCTGGCCCCGTCCTGTTGCTGTGTTTTGTTTACGTTTTCTCCGTGTCTTGTTCATCACATCTTACTTACGTTGCCATTTAGGTCCCTTGTGTGTCACAGTCATTGTTTGTCACCACAGTCAAGTATAGATGTTTGTCACTTATAGTATGTTAATTCTTAGTCCAGTCACATAGTTAGCCACAGTTTTCAGCATTCTGTAAAAAAGTCTTTTTCATGACCCACGCTGTGTTCGTCTCCTCCTGGCCACAGCATAAGTGATGGTATGCAATTTTGCATTTACAGTGTCACGTTCATTATATGATACTAATGCAAGGTGATTAGTGACTAACTCTGTGAATTAGCTAGCTTTGTTATTATAGGAATATACATACTCTAACATTTACCCTCCTGGACTGTCAGTGTTTTACTTTTCCTGTTTTATTCAGCTTTTCTGACTAATCTGACTATTAAAATCTATCTAAATATCTAAAAACTATCTACATAAACACTGAGCAGTAAAACAAACACCAGAATCCAAAACTGACTACTTGCTTTTCTTAGCTAGATTAAAAGTAAACAGCTTATGTGTGGATATATTAATGATATATGTTTACATATATTTTTATATTAAATTCATACCATAGAACTTCACTGAATTAAGCATGCCTGGTAAAAGAATTAAGTGAATAGGGAGCCATTTAGGTGTTCTCAGTGATATGACTCAGTCCACAGTAATTAAAATAGACCCAAGCAATTACAGCAGATTCTCAGAAAACTGATAAAGCAGGCACGAAGAAAGAAGCAAGAAATGACCAAATTGAAGCATTTTAATTGCGTGCAATTTGTTATGAATAATGGAGGACTAACTTATATGTGCATGTAAATGGACACGGGTAAGAGAATGGTACTATATCATTTCAGCCACACATTAACCTAAATACCTTAGAGTTGTTATTCATATTTCACATCCTGCATGTAAAGCAGATCATTTGCATTTTGCATGTGTGAAATGTTTGCAATTAACTTGTGATTTGTACATGCACTGTCCTCTTGTTCCATTATATAGCTATGTTAGATCAGTAATGAAAAGGGTAGATATGAAATCACCATGCAGAGATAATGTTATACTTTATGGACACAATAATATTCTAGCAAAAGAGCAGAATAACATGACATAAATTACTTTCTAAAATGGTTCAATGATTTAAAAAACTGAGTAGAGGTGCAGTCTTACCAGAGTGAGTATTCTGCCAACATTCCTCATTAAAAATAGATAAAGTAAATAATGAATGTTTGAGAGAATGCCTGATTGCTATGCTAAAATAGTGCCAACAGTTCTTGACCAATAGTAACAGTACCCACAGTCTGAACAATAATATACACATGAACAACTCATGTTAAAATAGAGAAGCAGAGACATAAATAAATATTTGAATGTCAATTGAAGATTTGCAGAGCATCGTCAGTCATAGAACTGACATATTGAGCTTTCCAAATATTTCTGCTGTATGTTTTGCCCAGAGAAGAATGATATTCATAATTATTCTTAAAACCAAGTATTGTATCATTCCTATGAATAAAAGATAGACTTTTGTTTACTTTTCTAGTCATGTGCTGGAGCTAATGTAGCTATCAAACGATGGAAGCTTAAAACCTACCAATTAGCGCTGTGTGTTTTTCTAAATACTCTTGCCACATACTGTTAACTCATTTTCCTTCTGACACTGTATGACAAACTTTCATCTAAAACAACGGATAAAAGTATAGGCTAAAAATTACAGCTAAAGCACCACCGCTCGAAAGCGCAGGTCACCCATTAAATTAAACACAAACTTATTAAATTCATGTTTTTCTATCTGTTTTGACTCTGTGATAAACTCCAGGTACTCAATTATCTATGGTAGAAGGGTGAAGCATGACAGTGTTACAACTTTTTTTCAATTAAGTTTACATTTGAAGCATTAAGCAGACACTCTTCTCCAGAGCGTAGATATTTTAGTGTTTAATTGTGTTTATTGAGATTGTTTAAGAACCAATATCTCATATTTTTTTGTGATGGATAGTTTTTTATTGAGGTTGTTTATTTACTAATATCTCCTTTTCTAGTCTATCCATGATATTAAGATGGATAAAATAATCCTTTATTAGTCCCAAAGTGAGGAAATTCAAAATATCCCTACATCCAAAAATGCCTTGCTTGTATGTTTTGCTTGTTTATATACATTATTAAATCATTTAGTTGAATATATTAACTGCACGTTAATGAAGCATCCACACATGTTGTATAATAAGCAGTCAGTCAGACTGCCCTCTTTTGTTAAGGGCTGTTGCATCCAGCAATATCTGGATTATGAGACTTTTAAGTGTTTTACACAACATGCACAACTTGAAGGGCTCCATCTTGTGTAGTATTTATTGCATAACAATGTCATTGATGCTTTGTATTGAACTTGCTGATGGAGATTTCCCTGCAGTGCTGGCTTCAGCTAGCTAACAGCACATAATACTAAACATTAGTTGACTAGTTGACTAGACCATACAATCCCTAGCACAGGCTTCCATTTGACTGAATATGCAAACTTTGGACATGAAACCTGTTTGTAACTGTAAATAGTTTGATGTGTACAGTAATAAATCATCAGATTCAGTAGGCATTATTTTGTTATATTTCTTAAATGTCTAGTTGTCCCAACGCCCCCCAAATTAAACATTAAACATTGAAAAACCTTGAACAGCAATTCAAATAATGAATGAACCACAGTGCTGTAAATATAAAAGGACCCAAAATAGTCTTTCAAAAGGAATTAGTATGTATAACAGGCACCCACGCTGCGGTCTGTAAATCTATAAAAGCACTGGTGTATAATTTCAAAAATGCACCACTTACGACAACATTAGGCAATTGTGCTTATTGAAATTTTGCTAAGACAAAAGTTTGCTTTGAAGTTAGGAGTTCATCCTTGAAATAAAATAGTAAGAAAATAAGACATGCATAATGCATGAAGCTTTTTTTTCTCTTTATCTCAAATCCCTGCTCGAGGCACATGAAAAGAAGTGTGAGAGAGGTAAGAAGAGAAGCTTTCTATGTGAGCAGTGTGCATGTCAGGGCCATCCTGCTAATGTAATGGTGGACGCTAGCTTTCTGATTTCCCTGGGGTATAAAAGCTATCATATCAGCCCCGACTGCCTTTCAAGTTGGTGCTGTAGCTTGATTTGGTGGGCCGCTCACTAGTACAGAGCAGGCTTAGAGCAAAACAACTCAGAAGTACTCAGAAAAGGTTGCAATGCACCGTGTGGTAAACAATCCCAGCTTAGCAGAACAAATGGTGTTAATTATTCCCAATTAGCATTTTACATACTGTCTAATTATCTTCATGTAGAGAGGTCAGGGGCACGGAGGACACACAGTGGTGCTTGAAAGTTTGCGAACCCTTTAGAATGTTCTATATTTCTGCATAAATGTGAAAATATATGAAACTTTAGGCTTAGATCATTTGAAGGTGAAATTTGAGTAAGTCGTTGAAAATCAGTGGGGTGGCAATCAGGTGGGAGTGGGTGCCCTGTTTTATTTAAAGAACAAGGAAGCAGTAAAGTCTGATCTTCACAATGTTTGTGGAAGTGTATCATGGTACAAATGGTACCAGATGTAGACTCCACTAAGGGCAATCTGAAGATGTTTTAGGTAAAATTCATGCAGAAATATAGAAAATTCCAAAGGTTTGACATTTTCAAGCACCACTGCATCAAAGGCAATGTGAATTCAATTACGTTTTGGTGCACATACTTCTATAAAATGTTATTACCTATCACACTGTGCTTGAATATTTACATCATATAGAAAATTCTAAAGGGTTCACACTCTTTAAAACTCCACTGTATTTGACTTCTGCTGATAACTGTAACTCAAGGTTAGAACAGGCATTTTCTTTACAAACACTTTTAACTATTAACACGGAGTTCAGCAACATTGAGGAAGGCGAAATAGTTTTAGGTCATAAAACCAATGTTATTGCAAAATGCAATTCACTGGCTACTTCATTAGGTACACATACCTTGTATCTGCTCCACTGCACTTTGTAGTTCTATAATTGCTGACTGTAGCCCATCTGTTTCTCTGTACACACTGTTAACCTCCATTCACGCTGTTCAAAACTGCACCAACGAAAACTATCCAGCCCACCGTGACCTCCAGTGAAGGTCTAGACAATGACCAACACAAACTGTGCAGTAACAGATGAGCTACTGTCTCTGACTTTACATTTACAAGGTGGACCAAGGCAGAAGTGTCTAATAGAGTAGATAGTGACCTAACATAGTGTTTAAAATCTCCAGCAGCTCTGCTGTGTCTGATCCACTCATACCAGCACAGCACACACTAACACATCACCACCACATCAGTGTCACTGTAGTGCTGAAAATGTCCTGTGGAGGTCCTGATCATTGAAAAACAGGGTGAAAATAGATGCAACCTATAGGTCCTGATATAGAGCTAGACATCAATGGGATTTGCAATGTTATGATAGCATCAAGCTAGCAATGGTGAACATTCACTTTCTCAATCTGAGACCATTTAACAGCTTAACAATTTAATCAAAAGTGATGCAACACTACTAGAAATCTTCTCTACATTGGAATTTTTCTCCAGAAATGTTGTGTACTCACAACATTAAAATCATTACAAACAATTCAATATCCTTGGGGTTTTAAACTAAGTTGTTAAGTGAAAGGGGGCAGGTTGATCGTTTTATGGTCAACTATGATGGTTTAAAGATGATAATTGGAGGATTACCAGAGGTAAGCTAGGCCCAATCTGAACCACAGCAACAGAGTCCTTCTGCTTTTGAATCATTCCTTATAGTGTAAAACTGAGCAAAACAATATCTTCTGTCATTTTCAAGATTCAGGCTAAGGAAACGGGTGAAAAAAATGTCATGCATTGCACTACAATTGCAGCCTGACTTGCTTGAGTCTGTGTGCTTTTATCTTTAATCTTTGACTAGCTGCATTTGCTAATAATGTGAATTTCATGCATTTGTGAAGCTCTAGTTGACCTTCAGCATTGTGTCGAGAGGTTGCCGCCTTGAATTACAGAGGACACGACTCATGTCTGCTTTTGCACATACCTTGCATTTACAATGCAGTCCGAGATTTGAAAATAATCAAAACTAGATTACAGGAAGTAGCCACAAGAACAAGGGCAGTGTCGGCCTACTTTTTGAAGCTAATGGCACATGGCATAGACAGCAGGACAGCATTACCTAGATTCATAGCTGAATTTATTCTATTGGTTTTGTTGACCTTATTGAAGGAGGAGAAGAAACTGTGTGATTCATAGATAGATACAGCTGGAATGAATCACAGAAACGCTGCTTATTAAAACTGATCCTTTAAATCTCTAACGGCCATGTTGGGCTCGTTACAATACTATTTTAATAAAGCTGTCATGCTCTGCTTTCTACAATGGACATAGAGTGTTTTTTACTAAACATTTACACCCTTTACTGTATTAAAAGGGTCGAGGGAGTTAATCAGCTGGCTGTTGCATTTATGTGTGTCTGAGTGCATGCAAATGTGTGTTTTCCAATCTATCCCCAGCCCAGGGGGGCAGAAATCAATTCTGGTCAGAACCTCCTGTTGCATATGGTTATGGCTACAAAAAAGTGGTCATGCAAATAAGAGTTTAGACAGATGTTTTCTTGCCAGAAGCTTTGGCAGCTGTCTTAATATACTGCTTGGCTGCATATCTTTTTCAATCACTCAAGTCTTGTCTATGATAACTACAACAAATGAGAGTAAAAGAAGATGGTGGAAGTCTAGGAGGATCTGGGAAAAAAATAAGCTTTGAGTACATTTGCGCTGATCAGTGCATACACATCCACATGTTCTGTGTACAGACTAACTACAGGCAAAAAGACCCAACCTCCATTTCAGTACAGTCTCACTAGCTTAGGGTCCATTTCACTACTGATGCTGTAGACTTCAGCATCACCCAGAGGAACATTTTATTGCTCAAATGTTGCTCTGTGGTTGCTCAGGGGACTTAAAGAAGATTATAGAACTAAAATTCCTTAGGAGAAATGAGAAATAATGAGATGTCTGATAGTCCTGACCTAAATAAAGGTGTACAAAATGTTTATGTACAAATACAATATCATTCTAATAGAAATACAGTACTAGTTAAATGTTTGAACACACATTCTTATTCAATGTTTTACTGTTTTTATTTTTTCCCTACATTGTAAAAGAATGAATGAATGAATGCATGAATGAATGAATGAATGAATGAATGCATGAATGAATGCATGAATGAATGAAGTTATCCAGACTATGAAGGAACACATAATGAATCATGTAGTAAACTTAAAAGTGATAAACAAACTAAAATATGTTTTAGATTTTTGATTCTTCAAAGTAGACACATAACTTATGTCTCAAACACATTAAGGGGGCAATAAATGCAAGTCATGAACTCTTGACGAGGCACAGCTGTTAACTGAAAGCCAGGTGACTACCTCACTCAGGTTGAGTACAGTCAATGCAACCTAAAATAATTGAATTGCAACACAATATGTATCCAAACTAAGGTTACCATTGAGAGTACCACTGGCCCAAAAGTACTATCTCAGTGATAGTCCAGTACCCATTCTTTTCCTGAGAGCGTTCCATTTAGTTTGCTATATTGAGTCTGGGTGGTCATGTACCTTATGTTGAACTTTTTTTTATATAACTGCCATCTCTGCTACACTGGGCTACACAAGGCAAAACAGAACACATCCTAAACCTGAATTTTAAGCTGGACAGTGAAACCTAATGCTCTGTCCCAGCTCTCAGCACTCTTGAAGCAAACAGTCAAGACATTAAGCATCAGGTACAGCTGTTTTAGAAGCTGAGATAGAGCAACGATTGCTGAGAAATTGCTGAAGGTCCTCAAGAACTGAATGGGAAAGTCAACCCAAGACAATTGGTAATGGTGAAATGGTTCCTTGCTAAACCTGTCTACATGTCTGGAGAGCTTTTCATCATGAATGAAGATCTCTGCCATTCACTTTAAACTGAATTAGAGGAAAAATAAGAGTAATTGGGCCAGCAACAATAGACTAAAAAACTGAAAGTGGCTTTAGCAGAGGGGAATAATCACCGTCATCTTAAGCTGAATGCTCGTGTAGCACATTTCAATTGAAGTTTGTCTTGACATTGAAAATGGGCATACTGTGCGGCTGTTTGTATAATTCTTCCACTTAAGTCCATCAAAATCACTAACAACTGATGTCTTTACAAACGTAGACCCCTCTTTTCATTTAAATGGTGAAAAAAATTTGTCAGACATGTTTCAATGCCATTGATTGAATATATAACATGTACAACATTTAAGTCAACATACTAGCTGTTCAAATATACTGTATATATTTTATGACAATAAAGTGTATTGCTGTTTGTTAACACCTTGGTATTTACTATTACATTTATCCTCAAACATATCCACTCAGAAATCTAACAACCTGGGATGTTACAGATGCCACATGACATATAAATAAGTGAGCACACCAGTCAGTTGTAGCAGAGTGCAAAACCATGCCAGAGTGGACCCCAGCAAGTGGTACAGAGAACAGGCCCTGCCACAGTGTGCCTCCGGACGCCTTCCATCTAATACAGTCCATGCCATGATGACTGACTAGTGTCACCTGAGCCAAGGGTGGTTATTCACATCATTTTTTAGGTGGTCATAATATTATTATATGTATTTCTGTATGACTGTATTTGGTCAATTGTGTAACTCTATCTGTGCTGTCTGGTGAAATTTTTTTACCACCAGCCTGTGGTGTATAACTGAAACAACAACAACAACAACAATAATAATAATAATAATAATAATAATAATAATAATAATAATAAAAATTAATGAATAAATAAATGAAAAATACTAAATAAAAGAGTAGTGTGAGGTAGTGACAGGTGTTTTTAAAGTTACTTCTTAGTCATTATCAGTGAACACATCAGGAGGCTTTATAATTACTTGCCTTTTTCCCTGATTACAGGCCATGCAAAGTGTTAATTTTAGCTGAGAGTTGAGAGTATTATTACTGTCATTTCAATGTAATTATAGGATTAATTACATAGTAACACAATGAACCACATTTAAAATTTATGTACATTCTGTATTAATAGCTTTGTCTGAACTTCAGGGTTAAAATGTGGCTACAAATAGTTTACTATGGATTAAAAAATGTTTCAAAGAGGTACAAGTGAGAAATAATAAATATGTCTTTATGACTGTGATGTCTAAGGGTCAAAGCCTGTTTTATGTTCAACGTTACTGTCTATAGTGAAGGATTTTGATCATTTTAACAGATGAGTTTGTTATTAAGCTGCACTTTCTCTTGCAAACCAAATGTAAGTGCATTTCATGATTATAAATGGCATCACCTTGTCTGAAAATCATGGGCAATAACTGAAACTGCCCATAAAGCTGTTGAAGTGCTAAGGCTCATATTGCTGAATATCCCTGCAATCAAAAATCTTGCATTCCAAAAAGGTTCTAGTCACACAGTCCAATAACACAAAATTTCTAATAGACTAACATTAATCAAGATATCTAATTTAAAACAAATGTCATCTCATACAGTGCAATTAGAGGCAATGTGAATATTTTTTGACCTTCAGTGGAAATTAGCAACACAATCATGAGAAACATGGCCCAACACAAGGGTCTAATGAACTGAACAGAACTGCAGGCAGGAGACTACTTTAATATTGCTTGTTAGAATGCAGCTGCTTGTGGCTGGCCCAGATCAAGACATTTCATAATGGCTGTCTTGTAAGGATAACTTGACAGTTACATAGCCAATACTATATCACAGCAAACTGCCCCAACACAGCATCTTCATCATTCCAGCGACTTCCGAAAGCATCCTTTCCACAAGCATGTCACATGTCATGCTATGCCGTAATGCAGATTAATTACTTGCTTCTTGCAGCAACTAAAGTCTTGCCAAAAAATTCAATTATGGTTGTGGAGGGGGGAGCAGGGACTGAAAGTATTTTTGCCATCACACAACTGGCAACCCAACACTCTCGTTATGCCACAATCAGCACACCAACATATTGCAAATGGCAAATAATATAAGACAGTAATGACCTTGAGAGATACAGAGAGCGCAAGGCTGATGCTTGCTGGGAGTTATGCTAATGAAGGCATTATTATTGTTATTTTGTGGAGGGAAACAGATGGATGGAAATGGCTAGAACATCAAAGGAGCTGTACCAAACCAAGGCAAAAGCGACAACACTAAGTGCAAATCCCGCAAGGACAGAGGAAAAAAAATGTTTTGCAAATAGCAACTTTACTGTTGGATTACAGAAGAAACTACTGTAGAGTCTGTTATTGCTTTTGTTTTGCTCAGTCAGAAGGCTTTAAGGGACTGAATCAAAATATTTTTATTAATTTTATTTTGCATATTATAACATTAATTCCATTTCACCAACTTGAACAAACTACTAATGTAGCTCTTACTACTAAAGGACTTCTACAAAGTATGTTTTTTCAATAAACTGGACAAAATTTGTTTGCTGTCCTTTCTCTCAGTAAACGGAGGTCCGTGATGGGAATTCAATAATTGCAACAGTTGTTCAAACAATTAAAACTTAAATGAATTACAGACAAAGTTTATTATTACAATCTACGGAACATCCTCACATTCAGTTGAGTCACTGGAGTGGAAAAGGAATCATATTTGCAAAGACAGTGCAATCATCAAACCAAGATGTATCATCTCTAGATTACAAAAAAAACAAAAGACAATAGTTACGTTTGAATTCCTCTGTAAGATACAGTAGTGCTCCATAAGCCATATCCTCATTAATTAATTAAAATAACCTCCCTATTCCAGGATTAAAACTTAATTAATCATGCATTCCCAAGGTGTTGAGACAAGGCAACAACCAGGTTACAATCATGAAATGGCAAAGCCGTAGAGAAATTTCTCATTTTGCTTCACCACTTAATATCTGGTATGCTTCAAACTTATTAGGCCTGCAAAATGTGATAGAATGGCAATGGAATTAAAACCTTTATGCAAATATCAGCCTGGCTGTCAATGAATATTCATGTCTTTCCTTTATGAGGATAATGAGAAAAGTCCCTCTGTAACTCCAAGACTAAAAAATGTTAATAAATCATACCTAACTTTCTATGTATGAACGTATGAATAATTGCCTTAAAATACTGCGACAGCATAAGCTAATATATCAATTAGGAGCAGAAGCCTTTTACTAAAAGATTACTACAATTAAGGACTATTTTACTATTACTGGTCAGGGTATTTTCTTGTTAATGTGTACAACAAAGGGTAGATGAACTAAGTTCCTCCGCAATCAACTGACTTAACTCCAGCTTTTGTCATAAAGACCCCCCATGCATCCGTTATGTTAACTAATACCATGTAATACAGACATGCAGACCAATAAGCTTACAAATGACTTCAAATCTTCCAGACTTTGGTTTCCGTGTCTTCATATTTTCTCCTTGTAATCCTCTCATCCTTGTCTTACTTTACATTACACAGGTATAACACTACTATCATTGTTGCTAATATTGTTGCTACTTCGTTGACCTTGGACTTCCAAAAACACAATGGACCTCTGTAATGTTCTCTGATGAAAGTAAATTTTGCATTTCCTTTGGAAATCAAGGTCCCAGAGTCTGGAGGAAGAGAGGAGAGGCAAAGAATCCACCTTGCTTGAGGTCCAGTGTAGTTCCACAGTCAGTGATGGTTTGGGGTGCTATTCATCTGCTGGTGTTGATCCATTGTGTTTTCTGAGGTCCAAGGTCAACACAGCCGTCTACCAGGAAGTTTCAGAGCACTTCATGCTTCCTGCTGCTGACCAACTTTATGGAGATGCAGATTTTATTTTCCAACAGGACTTGGCACCTGCACACAGTGCCAAAGCTACCAGTTCCTATCCCTGTTCTTAACTGGCCAGCAAACTCACCTGACCTTAACCACATAGAAAATCTATGGGGCATTGTGAAGAGGAAGATGTGATACACCAGACCCAACAATTCAGAAGAGCTGAAGGCCACTATCAGAGCAACCTGGGCTCTCATAACACCCGAGCAGTGCCACAGACTGATCGACTCCATGCCACGCCGCATTGCTGCAGTAATCCAGGCCAAAGGAGCCCCAACTAAATATTGAGTGATGTACATGCTCATACTTTTCATGTTCATACTTTTCAGTTGGCCAACATTTCTAAAAATCTTTTTTTGTATTGGTCTTAAGTAATATTCTAATTTTCTGTTTATTCTAAAAGAAATAAACATTTGAAATATATCAGTCTGTGTGTAATGAATGAATAAAATATACAAGTTTCACTTT
>BRDA01050658.1:0-14887 GCA_036984385.1 Crenuchus spilurus
TCATTGTGCCGAATAGCCAGCTGCTACTTATTATTTATGTACACTTTATTTGATGGATGCCATTAAATGGGCAACTGCTTTTTAAGCATTTTAAATTCCAGTTTGTCCCATTAAACAGCAAATAAAGTCATTTATCCAGAGTAGAAGGTACCGGAGCTCTGCTAGTGTGTTAATAAGGTTAAGAAATTGCTATTATAGAAGTGAAAATCAAGTATAAATACTTAGGACCAGTGCATCGCTGATGAGTAAAGGCAGAACCGTGTGGTCTTTGTTTATTCTGAAACGGTCATAAGAGTGAACCGTGGAACAGCTGCCGTTCTGATCTTAAAACACAGCGCACATCCACACACACATACAAATGAACCGAGCCCCATCCTGATGATGCTGTGATTAATCTGAGCAGGATCCTTTCATCTGTAGTGTGACTGGCATCTTCATATCAGCTGCTCTGCTGAATATCTAAGTGCCTCTTCTGTGCCACCCTGCCAACCTGCGGCTACAGCTGGACACCGGAGCTGAGCTGGGCAGCAGCCAAACCGTCCATCAGCTTTCAAACAAAGGTGAGAGTTACAGAAACAGTGAAGCATCCAATGACTGAGTGAGCAAATGACTGAGTGAACAAATGATCGAATGACTGAGTGAGCAAATGACAGAGTGAGCAAATGACAGAGTGAGCAAATGACAGAGTGAGCAAATGACTGGGTGAACAAATGACTGGGTGAACAAATGATCGAATGACTGAGTGATCAAATGGCCGAGTGACTGAGTGAGCAAATGACCGAGTGAGCAAATGACCGAGTGAGCAAATGACCGAGTGAGCAAATGACCGAGTGAGCAAATGACAGAGTGACTGAGTGAACAAATGACCGAGTGACTGATTGAACAAATGACCGAGTGACTGAGTGAGCAGATGACCGAGTGACTGAGTGAGCAGATGACCGAGTGACTGAGTGAGCAGATGACCGAGTGACTGAGTGAGCAGATGACCGAGTGAACAAATGATCGAATGACCGAGTGAGCAAATGACCGAGTGACCGATTGAGCAAATGACCGAGTGACCGAGTGAGCAAATGACCGAGTGACTCAGTGAGCAAATGACCGAGTGACTCAGTGAGCAAATGACCGAGTGACTGAGTGAGCAAATGACCGAGTGACTGAGTGAGCAAATGACCGAGTGAGCAAATGACGGAGTGAGCAGATGACGGAGTGACCGAGTGAGCAGATGACGGAGTGACCGAGTGAGCAGATGACGGAGTGACCGAGTGAGCAGATGATGGAGTGACTGAGTGAGCAGATGACGGAGTGACTGAGTGAGCAAATGACCGAGTGACTGAGTGAGCAAATGACCGAGTGAGCAAATGACCGAGTGACAAAATGACCGAGTGAGCAAATGACCAAGTGAGCAAATGACCAAGTGACTGAGTGAGCAAATGACCAAGTGACTGAGTGAGCAAATGACCAAGTGACTGAGTGAGCAAATGACCAAGTGACTGAGTGAGCAAATGACTGAGTGAACAAATGATCGAATGACTGAGTGAGCAGATGACGGAGTGACTGAGTGAGCAGATGACAGAGTGACTGAGTGAGCAAATGACCGAGTGAGCAAATGAACGAGTGACCGAGTGAGCAGATGACCGAGTGAGCAAATGACCGAGTGACTAAGTGAGCAAATGACCGAGTGACTAAGTGAGCAAATGACCGAGTGACTGAGTGAGCAAATGACCGAGTGACTGAGTGAGCAAATGACCGAGTGAGCAAATGACCGAGTGACTGAGTGAGCAAATGACCGAGTGAGCAAATGACCGAGTGACTGAGTGAGCAGATGACCGAGTGAGCAAATGACCGAGTGAGCAAATGACCGAGTGAGCAAATGACCAAGTGAGCAAATGACCAAGTGACTGAGTGAACAAATGACCGAGTGAACAAATGACCGAGTGACTGAGTGAGCAAATGACCGAGTGACTGAGTGAGCAAATGACCGAGTGACTAAGTGAGCAAATGACCGAGTGACCGAGTGAGCAAATGACCGAGTGACTGAGTGAGCAAATGACCGAGTGAGCAAATGACCGAGTGAGCAAATGACCGAGTGAGCAAATGACCGAGTGACTGAGTGAGCAAATGACTGAGTGAACAAATGATCGAATGACAGAGTGAGCAAATGACCGAGTAAGCAAATGACCGAGTGATCAAATGACCGAGTGATCAAATGACCGAGTGATCAAATGACCGAATGATCAAATGGCCGAGTGACTGAGTGAGCAGATGACCGAGTGACTGAGTGAGCAAATGACCGAGTGAACAAATGACAGAGTAAATAACCGAGTAACTGAGTGAGCAAATGACCGAGTGACTGAGTGAGCAGATGACCGAGTGAGCAAATGACCGAGCGACTGAGCGACTGAGCGAGCAAATGATAAAGTGATGAAGTGACTCGGTGATGTAATGACTGAATTTCTCAAATGATCTGATCAGTGAATGAATTAATGAATGACAGAATGACAGAGCGACTGTATGATAGAATGAGTGAATGAGTGACTGTGTGATGAATAAATAAACGAATGAGTGAATGAATGATGGAATGATGGAGGGACGCAAATGATGAAATGTCTTACTGTCCCAACAACCGAGTGAATCAATGACTGAATATCTGAGTGATTCAGTGACACATTGAATGAATGATTGCATGATTGAGTGACTCAATATTCCAATGGCTGATTCATTGACAGAATGCCTGGAAGACTCCAATGACTGGCTGAATGACTGAGTGACTGTTTGGAGATCAGCAATAACAACTAATGGCCAAACTAGATGCACAAGTGGGTCACATCCAGTAATACATGTGATTTAGTTTGCAGACTGTGTTCCTTATGGACTACAGATTACAGTAACACTCCAGACTTATACACCCAAGAGAGCAAGCAAGCATTCTTCTACTCCAGCACTGTACAAACAAGCTGATGCTGAATTTATGCAGCGTCATCTCTTTCATACACACATTCATGTATATACAACTCACACTTATTTATAACCACCATAAACACACACATACAATATTCCATAAAACTGACACACTGTATTAAATACTGCACTCCTCTGTGTAATATCGCAGCAACCCGCCCCCTCCAACTCAACACAAATCTATTTTTCTCACTCACACTCACGCAGGGCTTCCGAACAGCCAATTATTTCTGCATGATAATAAACCAGCCAAGACGCCTGCTTGCCCTAAACCAAGTAGGTTGATCATATTTGCCTTCATCATAGTCATATTATTTACCCGAAACGGTGGCCAGCCCTATCCATGGTGTCTGGGGAACAATTGGGGGTGCCTTGCTCAAGGACACTTCAGTCATGACCTACCCAGGGATCGAATTGGCAACCCTCCCGTCACAAGACCCCTAAACACCAGACCATGACTGCCCCCAAGTAACTCGAACAAGTAAACAATCTACTACAATCTATAACAAATGTGAGATACTGTCCACGACCTGTTTAACACGTTATATAAATAAGTGAAGCTGAACACTAGAGGGCCTCTTTGAATGGAAGTGAATGGAGCTAAACGGCTAACGGCTAGTTTTTTTAAGCGCAACGTGATTAATTTGAGAAAGTTTACAAATATATAACATAAAATAATCTATGTAAAGTATCTAGTATTGCTATGTTTATCTAATCCAGCTCAGTTTTGTTGCAGTAAAACATTAGCATTTCTGCTACGGTGTGCTAACTGGTTAGCGAGCGGCCGCTCAGTGCTCAGTTAGCAGAGTGGCTACGTTCATTGGCTAAGCAGCCAAGTTGCTGTTTTAAAGTCTTAAAACTGGTGTTTAAAGATGAATAAAAACATAAAAGCGGTGCTGATTTGTTTTATGTGGCTCAAAACAGCGCATTATGGCTAATTTATACTTCTGCATCAAACCTACGCTGTACCCTACACGTAGCCGTGGACCCTACACCGTAGCCTGACGCGCACCACCCCAGAAACAGACCTGTGATTGGTGTGCTACATCATATCCCCGCCTCTGCATTTCAATACAGACATCTCACACTAACACACCACCACCACGTCAGTGTGACTGAGAATGATCCACCAGCTCTGGTGGAAGGAGGCTAACAGGGTATACAGATGAACAGCAGTAATAGTCGATATGGTCAGTGGACAGTGAATGGGTTCATCTGTACACAAACACCTGAAACAGCACAAATAAAGGAGGCAGTGAAGAAGACGAGTGTGCCACGGCAAGAAAACTGAATGAAAGACAGAAAGAAAAGAATACAAGTAAGCACTTTTCTTCGTCACGTATCGTTTCTCCTCCTCAGCAGCTCCGGCTCGGCATTTCTCCCCGGCTGCTCTTTAAGAAAGCAAAGAGCGAGAGCCGAGGATGTTACTGTTGTTTCTTTCATGCCTACAGCTCCATACAGGCTGAGAAGAACAGCCGAGCGTTTTCATCTGCTTTTCTAAAGGCGGGCATAATTATGTGACATTTTCCTTCATCTCGCAGGCACACATCTCTCCACCATCCTGAGATGCTCCACTGCTATTTAAAAGAAGGGGTGTATTTCATCTTCGGTCACTTCTCCCACAGTACCAGCAAGGAAATATGACTAATGGCTAGAGGGGGACGATGGCATGGTTTTCTACCATCCACAATATGCCACATTTAATATTTCTGACATCTGTCAACTTAGAATAGACAAAAATAAGCCAATGCTTTAAAAATTCTTTATTTTGGGGGCCCCCGAGTGACCCAATGGACTAAAGAGCTGTCACTATGATCTGAGGATCGCGAGTTCGAATACGGACCACGCTGCTTGCCATCAACAAAACTGGCATGGCTCTCTCCATGCGGGTAAGATGGCACTCTCTCCTCAGCACTACCAAGTAATGTCAGCTGACTCAGGCATCTGCCAGGCGATACATCAGAACTGGGGATCCTGCGCTTTCCTCCGAGCGCATTGGCTACACGGCAGTGATGTATCAACTGCAGTTCAAAAAGAGGCGGGGCTTGACTTCATGCATCAGAAGGAGGGCTGTTTTAGTCTGCACCCTCTTAGAGTCAGGTACATTACAAGTGATAGAGACGGGCTACAAATCATTGGGGATAAAATCAAATTTAAAAAATTAATAAATAATGGAACTTCCCATTCCACCTTAAATGGTGCAGCTGTTACATTCGGGCAACTGCCATTTAAGGTGGAATGGGAAATTCCAATAAGAAGCTACTGCATTTTGGTACAGATTAGTTTACACAGTAGCATCAAAGTAAAGTAATGAGGAATGAGATGGAAAGTAATAAGTAATCCCATTCTTTTAGAAGTAATCAGTAATTTGTAACGGATTACTTTTTTCAGTAATGACCCCAGACCTGCCGTTATGTACTTGATGTGCGCCACCATTCAATTTGTTCAGTACCAGAGTGACAGAAAGGTGGTAAAGGGGGTGTAAAGGAGAAGAGAGGAGGAAGAGGAGTGGTAGAGGAGAGCAGGTTGAGGAGCTGAGTGACGCTCCATTAGCCGCAGGTCACAGCAACCTTGTCCTCCAACTCCGGAGCCAAGCCAGCGGAACTAATCGATTCACCCTCCCCGCACCCATCTCTCCTATCAGCGCTCCCCGAGGCTCCACCAGCGAGACACGCACTACACCCACACACACACACACACACACACACACACACACACACACACACACGCACACACACACACACACACACACAGCAAAACACATGATCAGTCACGTTCATCATCCGGTCTGTCATGACGCCCACATGACTTGTGCTCAGTGTTTCTTTACACTTCATCTTCGAGTTCTTCCTGTTCTGTCTGAGGAGCCAAGCAGCAGAATAAAGCTTCAACAATGATTCATTTACCGTTCTTTAGCTGATTCAATTCATCATGAAATCTAATGAGAATGAAAGTGATACACTGACCTCCATATTTAGCCCATCCACTAACTGGCAGTGAGCACTCACCCAATCCACAGTGCCAGGTAGCAGTTAGGGGTTAGGTGCCTTACTCAAGGGCACTTCAGTCCTGCACTGTTCAGGGTATTGAACCAACAACCTGCCGGTCACAAGGCTGATGCTTTAAACACAAGCCCACAGCTGACCAAATCATTCAAACACTGATTTATTAAAATACAGAACATTGAGAATACAGTGGTAACCCTACTTACAAGTTTAATTAGTGCAGGAGCCGAGCTAATAATAAAATAATGTGTTTATATGGGTTTTTAAAACATAAACGAGACGACGGTGCTCGTGTAGACTGGTGGCTAAGGAGGACAGGAGGACGGGCGTACGTGTATGGCATGGTTACACTTATCATATGAACAGTAAAAGTACAATGTATCTAACTTTCTTGTTCACTACCTTTTGCTGTCTTTGTGTCACTTTCACTAGCACTTTCACTTTCACTGGACAGCGGTCAAAGGTAATGACTGACCTCTTCTTCTACGCTAACATCTAGGAGATGCTACGACCACAGCGCCCCTAGTGGTTGCCATACTTGAACTAATTTAGGCTACTCGTTACTTAGTTACCTGGAACATAAATATTCCGAGATCTCGACTCGTTACCTGGAATACTCGTTAGTAGGGATGCTCGTAAGTAGGGTTACCACTGTATTATTTAGTTCATGTAATACTGGTGGGATAAAGACAAAACATATCCAACACCATGGAGGTATTCAACAAAGCCAGATTGGGTTTACGTGGCTAAACTGACAAAAGTCCAAATCAAATATGTTGCCAATTTAAAACTGTATTTTACTGTATTTTACTGTAGACTTGTGTATGGATTACAGAGACTACATTCAAAAACAGACATGTTAAGTTATACTGTAACAAATGCAAATATAACTAACAAACATTTGGTGTTAAAGACATTGATAAGTGTAAGTATTGAACATCAGTGGTCCTGGTATCTTGAGAACCCTAGTCCAATGGGAAAAGAGCAATAGGCCTTTCCTGCTGGAGAACCCACAGTGTTGGACTTAAGATACAGTAGAACGTCAGTTATCATTTGCCCTGGTTACCATAAAATTCGGTTATCGTAAACTTTTTTCTGAGAAAAATTGTTCCAGTTATTGTTCATCCACCCGGTTTTCATCGCTGTGCTCACGTGACTCGCCGCTAATTTCACAAAAACAAAGCATCCACCATTCATCACTCAACCATGCATTCGTCGTTCATTGTAGCTTCGCTTCTTATTGTTTCCCCGGCTTTGCTTCTTGTCATTACTTGGGCTCAGTTTCTCGTTGTTAATGTTCAAAACAAACTAAAACACGTCACACTAAAGCGACGGCGCACAGCACTACCGCCTGAAAACAGGTGTGAAAACAAATAGAGGCCAGTAACCCAGAAAACAAGTGTATAAAACAAAGGCTGCCAGCTAGACCACATCAGCACTCTCTAAAACAGAACATAAACCTGTAAGAGTGATGCTAAATGTTCATTTATCCATTTCATTAGTCTTTTGTATTTATTTCTCATTGTGTTCTGTATGTAAAACTATAGTTATCCTATATAAAATGTGTTTTTGTTCATATTTTAGAGTGTCTGGAACAGATTAATTGGATTTACATCATTTCTTATGGGACGTATTGCTTCAGTTATCGTTTGTTTGAGTTATCATCAGACACTTTAGGATGAATCAATGATGAAATCCGAAATTCAAGGTCGAGATTTGAAGATACCTGGACTAGAGGATGAGCTACTGTGTCTTTGCATCTGCGAGGTCGAACAACAAGGTAGAGTCTCCAGCAGCTCTGCTGAGGCTGATCAACACACACTAACACACCACCACCACGTCAGGGTCACTGAGAGAGAGCCAGAATAAGAGTACCTGCTCGGTTGGGGTCCTGACCACTGAAGAACAGAGTGTACAGAGACACAGATGGACTTCAGTCTACAAAGTGCATCTATACAGTCAGTGGAGCTCAAATGGACAATGAGTGGAGAAACCAACTGCTGTCAAACACTCAACATTGTCCTGCTTTTGTCGAGCTGCCAAGTCGCACACACAATTCGACAGCTTGACAGACGCGTCTCTGACAACTTCCAGCAAGACGCGAGTGTCAGAGTTTAGGAGAAAGAACAGCAGAGCGAGGTTCTCGTCCCTGATCGATTCCCAATGCTGACAGAAGGTCAGAATGGTCAGCAGTTTTGGTCCTGCTCTGTAAGTGCACGTGTGTGTGTGTGTGTGTGTGTGTGTGTGTCTCTATATCCAGTCGAGTAGAACCTGTGCCAAGTCAGTGTGACCCTTTACAAAGTCTAGTGCCGACACAGCACCCTCAGCTTAAACAGCCATCCCAAATAAACAAGAGCCTTAACAGAGCCAACATCAGTCTCCGACCAGTTCCACCACTTTCCGCTCACGACTGGACACAACAAATACAGCTAAACTGTCCAAATGTTTGTGGACGCACCTTCTACTGAATGCATTCAGTTAATTTAAGCTGATACAGATGTAAAAATACACATACTTGTCTAGTCACTGTAGAGAAGGGCTCTCTCTGGACAAAAGTATTGGGACACTTGCTCCTGTTTCTTCTCAAACCAAGACTTTTAAAAATAGTGTATCCTGCTTTTCTGGAGTATCTGTCTCTACTGTCTAGGAAAGGCGTTCTACTAGATTTGGGAAATCTGATTCAATTCAGCAGACAAGATAAACATTACTAATCACTATAATACAATATATTAGTCCATAAACATCCTCAATAAACACTATTAATCACTAAAATAGGAGATATTAGTCTATAAACACCCTTAATAAACATTACTAATCACTAGAATAGGAGATATTAGTCTATAAACAACCTCAATAAACACTATTAATCACTAGAATAGGAGATATTAGTCCATAAACAACCTCAATAAACACTATTAATCACTAGAATATGAGATATTAGTCCATAAACATCCTCAGTAAACACGATTAATCACTAGAATAGGAGATATTAGTCCATAAACAACCTCAATAAACACTATTAATCGCTAGAATAGGAGATATTAGTCCATAAACAACCTCAATAAACACTATTAATCACTAGAACAGGAGATATTAGTCCATAAACAGCCTCAATAAACACTATTAATCACTAGAATAGTAAATATTAATCGATAAAGAACCTCTATAATGATTCATTATAGAATAGATGATATTAGTCATTGCAAACAATGTCATTAGCATCTCTCTGGATCATTAAATCAGACTGACTCCTGCACAGAAGATGGCATCAAAATATCAATGGAGGCTCCTGCACGAAATGTCAGTAATTAGTCTGATCCTGTGTCATCATTGGCATGTCTATGTGCTAACAAAATGACATTATTTATATTCAAATGTCCTGCGTCTGATGCTGTGGAGGAGTTATGGCATCACTTGGGTTCTGAGGTGTTTATATGAGTGCTGGTATCTGACGTTTGCTTCTTTAGTGTCTTTTCCATATGGGGGGGGGGACCTGTAGGGCACCTACGCTTCTGTCCATTTGTGTAACATCACCAAAATATAATGAATATTAATAGTATTGTCATCATGGAAAGTGCAGCAAATTGTTAAAATAGCTTTGTTATTAAATCTGTCCTATGGTGTGACTCTCTCAAGCATGGGTCAATAAATTCTAAATGATAACTTTTATAAAAGTGGTTAAAAACGGTAGTCATTTTTATCCTTATCTTTCTAAAAGTGTAGAAACTTGATATGTTTCTGTAAACCACGTCCTCTGGTGTGACACCATATCCTGACATTTAATCAGGCAGTTCCGTGGACAACTTTATTTAGTTTAAAGGCCTGATTCTTTTGTAGTTATAAAACTGAGGGTATGAAATCCACTCTGGCCAAATGTAACATTGTTTCTCTTACTATCAAGTCGACAACACAGTAGTCATACCTTCTTCTCAGGTTAAAGTTTGGGCATCATGGGCCCCGAGTGGCTCAGCAGGCTAAGACGTTGACACTGTGACCAGAGGATTGCAAGTTTGAATCCCGGTCATGCTGTTTTCCATCAACAGCCGGGGCCTAAGAGAGCAAAAATTGGCAGTGCTCTCTCTGGGCGGGTAGATGGTGTTCTCTCTCTCTCTCTATCACTCTCACACTGCAATGTCCGCTGGATCAGGCGTCTACTGGTTGGTCCATTCAGAGCTGGGAATCCTGCGCTTTCCTCCGAGCGCGTTGGCTCACTAGTGACGGTGTATCAGTGGTAATTCAAAAAGAGGTGGTGGCTGTATCACACGCAGCGGAGGAGACTTGTGCATGTCTTCACCCTCCTAGAGTCAGGGACAGTGCAAAGTGATGGGGAGAGCCCCCTAGTGGATGGGATGGGTTTGGGGCTGACCACATTGGGAAGGGGAGAATTTATTAAAAAAATAAAATAAAATTTTGGGCATCATTCAAAGCACATCTTCACAATATTACTCGGTCTGCATATTTATGTAATATCATTCACCTCTTACGTTAAATAGCGCTGCTATATTGGTTCATGCATTGGTGACATCACACATTGACTACTGTAGCTCTGTCCTCTCTACCTTCTAATCTCTGTACAGTTCTAATGCCCGCATCATCATTAAAATCTCTCTTCTGGATCACATCACTCCATTTCTTCAACAGCTTCACTGGCTCCCTATTAATTCTCAAATAGACTACAAGATTCTGCATCTTACGTTCAAAGCTCTTCCCACTTTAGCTCCTCAATATACTTTGGATCTCCTTCACTCTTATACACCCTCTCGTACTCTCCGACCATCCTCATCTTTGCTTCTCACCATACCCCGCATCCGTTCCATCACCATGGGGGTTAGAGATTTTAGCTATACTGGTCCACGCCTTTGGAAGCCTCTACTGAAAGAGTTACGCAATATCCTCTCTACCTTCCAACGTATCTCTTTAAACTGGCCTATCAGAGCCGACTCTTCTCTGATATTTTGTAACTATTTATCTCATGTAACGATTGACCTTCTCTGTGTGTTGTTTTATAAACATTTGTTTTTTAGATCTTTTATGTAAGGTGTCCTTTGGTGCCTTGAAAGGTGCCTATAAATAAAATCTATTAATGTTATTATTATTATTATTATTATTACTTATGGCAAGCTGTTTTAGCCTAAAATGACACCAGCGATACAAGTCCTAATTCAGTTTTTACTAGTAAGAACTTTAATTCAAGATCTCTCTAATGTAGTTTTTACTAGTAACAACTCCCATTTCAGATATCAATTATGACATTTTTTACTAGTAAGAATAGAGACTTACATATCCATAATTAAATTCTAACTAGTCACATTGCCAGGTAGACATGTCTTTAATGTAATTCTGACTAGTCATAATTCTCCATTGACTTACATTGAATTTCACCCTCTCATATCCGTAATACAATTGTTACTAGTAAAAAGTCCAATTAGAGATATCTGCAATTATATTTTTACTAGTACAAATGTAATTTCAGATATCTACAATGCAATTATTACTAGTAACAAGTACAGGTCCACATATCCATAATTCTGACTAGTAAAAATGTGAATTCAAGAGCTCTCCAATTAAGTTTTTACTAGTAAAAATATGAATTAGAGATATGTAAGGTTTCAGAGCTCTAAAATGTAATTTTAGATATCTATAATTCTGTTTTTGACTAGTAAGAATTACATTATTGATATCTAAAATTAAAATTCTTACTAGTAAGAATTACATTCTTGATATCTGCAATGCCATTTGTACTAGTAAAAATATAATTGCAGATATCTCTAATTGGAGTTTTTACTAGTAACAATTTTATTACGGATATGAAAAGGTGAAATTTAATGCAAGTCAAAGGAGAATTATGACTAGTCAGAATTACATTAAAGATATGTCTACCTGGCAATGTGACTAGTCAGAATTTAATTATGGATATGTAAGTCTCTATTCTTACTAGTAAAAATGTCATAATTGTTATCTGAAATGGGAGTTGTTATTAGTAAAAACTACATTAGAGAGATCTTGAATTAGAGTTCTTACTAGTAAAAATTGAATTAGGACTTGTATCGCTGGTGTCATTTTAGGCTAAAACGGCTTGCCATAATTACTGGTCATGTGACTGAAGCCAATGATACGAACATATGATAAATTTTTGTCTCAGAATTGTTCAAATATTGACAGCTGTCCTTTAGTGTGACTTGAAAAGCCCAACAAGTCACGAGGAAAATATTACATATGAACTAACTTTATGTAAAGTTTAATCTGAATCATGTTATTTTAATATTAGCTAAACTTATTTTTAAGTAGATTTTGGTCACACCATAGGACACATTTAAGGTGCACGTCAGTGGGAAAAAAGTGCCCCTAATATGAGATTTCATCAAACATAAAGCACAGAGTTTGTAAAATTAGAGCTTTCTTGAACATTCAGTCCCCATCACAAAACGGCTGCGATCCATTAGGTCCAGGAGATTTGCTGTAGTGTCGGATCAACCCTGACTTACCACAGCTCCAGCGAAATATGTATTATTAAAACAGCAGGGAGCACACACACCCTCTCTTTCTCGCTTACACACACATGAGCTCATACACACACTTACTAACCAGCGAGTTTAATTTCACCATGGCCTGAGGCCACTCTGATCACCCCACTGATTCTCCATGCTGTAGAAATAAACACACACACACACACACACACAGAGCTACCAAGGCCATTTGAAACCGCACTATCTGGCAACCGCTTTGCATACTTCAAAGAAGCGTGAAAAAAAGCATCTCCCAAACTGTCGCCTGTGGCCATGAAGAACAGCGAACGTTCTCCAAGAGGAAGCTTTTCACTACGAAAATAAAACCCACCCCAAATAAGAACACGTCCAGCAGGAGACCCGGCTAACGTCCTGCAACAGCGAGGGAAACGACATCTCTCGATAAGCATTATCCATCATCTACCCTATATTTGGAGAGGAGTTTCATTTTAAGTGGTGTACAAGGTTGGGAGGGGGGCAAAGCAAACAGTGGGGGTCTTAAGGAAACAAAGCGTGGGTGAGAGACAAACAGAGAGAGAGAGCGAGAGAGAGAGAGATAGGAGAATCTGAAAATCTGGAGGATGGGGTAGACTTTGATGGACGAGGGGGAATGAGCTCCTCACTGCATGATGACCGCCTCAGGGAATCGGGGAACTCAGGGTCATTTGCAAGACGTCAGAGATTCACATTGAGAATAAAGCAAGAACGCGAGATGCACTCTTAATATGTAAAGCTGCTGGACTTGCCTATACGGTTAGTTGGAACAGAACCTTTGATTATGTTCTTCTAAGGAACGCTACAGCCTCATCTCAGTCTGTCACAGCTGACTGTCTGCAGCATGCAAAGTCAAACAATATAACAATACACCATCACAGTGACAATTATGTTATATCCTGAGCAAAATGTAAACACTGCAATTATCACAGTGGGTACTGTGGGCATCAAGGGTCAAAAGCATGTATGTGATGTGTTTTTTAGGGTTGTCAAATTAAATAAAATGTAAAATAAATATTTCATTATTTGAATTAATATTTATTTTATTTCATAATCAATCAAATTAATTATTGCATTAACCATCATTACTTGCAAAATTCTGAGTAGTTAATTGTGATTAATAGACATATTTGACACGAAAGACTGAATAAAATGAGCAGTGCATAGTCTCACAATGTGACAATACACTTCAGTGAATTGTATTTCAAAAGACTTAAAAATATAATATCTATAATATCTATCTAAAAGAAAGAATGTATTTGCCACAAAACATCAAACTTGTTGTGTACAAGAATGTTTTCTATTGACATTAACAAACGTTTAAAAATTCAGCATTAAAAAAACTGCATTATTCAGCCTGTATTTCTCTCAGTGTTAATAGTGTAGAAGTAGTAGCTACAGTGTGAGTAGTTGGTGTTATATAATAGTGTTAAAGTACATTAGCAGTAGTAGTTACAGTGTGAGTAGTTGGTGTTATATAATAGTGTTAAAGTACATTAGCAGTAGTAGCTACAGTGTGAGTAGTCAGTGGTATATAATAGTGATAAAATACATTAGCAGTAGTAGTTACAGTCTGAGTAGTTGGTGTTATATAATAGTGTTAAAGTACATTAGCAGTAGTAGTTACAGTGTGAGTAGTTGGTGTTTTATAATAGCGTTAAAGTACATTAGCAGTAGTAGCTACAGTGTGAGTAGTCAGTGGTATATAATAGTGATAAAATACATTAGCAGTAGTAGTTACAGTCTGAGTAGTTGGTGTTATATAATAGTGTTAAAGTACATTAGCAGTAGTAGTTACAGTGTGAGTATTTGATGTTATATAATAGTGTTAAAGTACATTAGCAGTAGTAGTTACAGTGTGAGTAGGTGGTGTTATATAATAGCGTTAAAGTACATTAGCAGTAGTAGTTACAGTGTGAGTAGTTGGTGTTATATAATAGTGTTAAAGTACATTAGCAGTAGTAGTTAGTGTGAGTAGTTGGTGTTATATAATAATGTTAAAGTACATTAGTAGTAGTAGTTACAGTGTGAGCAGTTGGTGTTATATAATAATGTTAAAGTACATTAGCAGTAGTAGCTACAGTGTGAGTAGTTGGTGTTATATAATAGTGTTAAAGTACATTAGCAGTAGTAGCTACAGTGTGAGTAGTTAGTGTTATATAATAGAGTTAAAGTACATTAGCTGTAGTAGCTACAGTGTGAGTAGTTGGTGTTATATAATAGCGTTAAAGTACATTAGCAATAGTAGCTACAGTGTGAGTAGTTGGTGTTATATAATAGCGTTAAAGTACATTAGCAGTAGTAGCTACAGTGTGAGTAGTCGGTATTTTATAATAGTGTTAAAGTACATTAGCAGTAGTAGCTACAGTGTGAGTAGTTGGTGTTATATAATAGTATTAAAGTACATTAGCAGTAGTAGCTACA
>BRDA01050659.1:6326-37136 GCA_036984385.1 Crenuchus spilurus
TTTAAGCCATTCTTCTTGCAGGATAGTGGTCAGGTCACTACGTGATGCTGGTGGAGGAAACCGTTTCTTGACTCGCTCCTCCAAAACACCCCAAAGTGACTCAATAATATTTAGACACAAAGACTTGCTGTCTTGGTCACAGATGCGCCAGCAAGACGTGCACCAACAATTTGTCCTCTATTGAACTCTGGTATGTCACCATAATGTTGTGTGCATTGTAATATACTATATAACTGTGCTCTTACCTGCTAACTGAACCTTCACACTCTGCTCTTACTGGTGCAATGTGACATTAATGAAGATTGGCCACCAGACTGGTCCAATTTAGCCATGAAACCTCCCACACTAACATGACGGCTGTTTCACTTTCACTGTCTAACTCCTCTATATATAAATTAAATATATAATTTGAGATTCTGGATTTCTGATTTTTTTTTATAGGTAATTTTTGCCAATTTTCTCCGTTTACCAATGTGGTAGTTGCCAATTAACCCAACCCATTAGTGGCTCTCCCCATCATTTTGCACTGTCCCTGACTGTCCCTAACTCCCTGAAGACATGCACAAGCCTCCTCCGCTGCGTGTGATGCAGCCACCACCTCTTTTCGAACTACTGTTTGATACACCATCACAGCAGCTCGGAGGAAAGCGCAGGGTTCCCAGCTCCGAATGGACCAATCAGTAGACGCCTGAGCCAGCGGACATTGCAGTGTGAGAGTGATAGGGAAAGTGAGAGCGCCATCTACCCACCCAAAGAGAGCACTGCCAATTTTTGCTCTCTTGGGCCCCGACTGTTGATGACAAACAGCATGACCGGGATTCAAGCTCATGATCCTCTGGTCATAGTGTCAGTGTCTTAGCCTGCTGAGCCACTCAGGGCCCTGGACTTCTGATTTTTTGATCACCAGTAAAACAAAAACTGGCTTGAAATGTCACTTTATGGTGTAATGAATATAAAATCTATGACTGTTTACCTTTTGGAATTAAATTATGAACATTAATGAACTTATTCATGATATATGGCACTGTTTACTAGCAGCAGCAAAGCTCACCCCAACACTGAATGAGCTTATTCAGAAACAAACTCTAAGCAGGACTGTTTATAACTGCACTGCTAGCACAACAATATGCTGGTCTTGTTTGTGAATTGAAGCTGCAGGTGCTACAGACTCCAGCACTATCAGTACCAGGCAGGCAGCGCTACAGTGGATATAGCTTATACATGCAGTCGCACTGTGTCCTTGTACCTAAAAGCTATTTATGTGATAAATGCAATTTTACTGTGTTTGGACGTCCGCATATCTGAGGCTGATGGCTGGTCTGTTTGGAAAGCATGTTATGCTAAAGCTCATGCTGCTTTTAAAACTACAATTCAACATCTATCACAGGCTACTGTTTCCCTGTCCTGGACCTGAGGAACTGCTGCAGTGTACAGTTGAGTGTTTCTACAGCTTGACTGAGCTAATTACCAAAGTCTTCATTCAGCCTAGGAGAGCTGAATCAGGTGTGAAGAGACTAAACTCTGCAGCGCTGAGGCTCTTAAGGATTGAAACATTGAAAGAAGAACTGAGCCTTGACTAGCAAATGTGTTACATAATGCTAAAATAAGTGACACAAGAAATTATTATTATTTTAGTGCATGATTTCTAATTATTTCTAATTATTTTTAAGTCTATTTTTAATTGAATTCAACATATTGGGAAAAAAAAACAATGTTTTAGGTTTAATTTTACTCCAACATGTAAAATTCAGTAACTAAAGCGAAACTGTGCATTAAAATATGCAGAAGTTTGTTCTCTGTAGGCAACTTCACTTATTTTCAATTGCAACATCAGTTAATACATGGAGATTATCTGAGGCACTAACATTTGCATGCAACTAGTTGAATCCTGACTTTGTTATAAATGTAGGTAAAGCAAGTGTATTTATGTAGCACATTTCATACATTCAAGTCAGAGTCCTTCACACAGCCTAGATTAAAGAACAATTAAATGAACAGGGACAGGAAAATGATCAGGGACTTTAGAAAAATGTAGACTTAAAAAAGTATTGAAATAATAAAAGAAAGCAACAGAATGACAAAGATATACATTATGAATTCCTTTGTGATATAATGGAAATGTATTCCGGGCGGAATTTCACAAACGTCCAGGATTTTGTTGTACTGGAGAAGCATTTTGTTCACAAACTAGTCTCGCCCTCCCCCTATTCCGTTTGGTTCTCTTGAGTGAGATGTTACGCTATATTAAATGGAGACCCAGCTGAAATACAAGCTGGTTTCCCTTTAGGCTGCCATAAGCTCATCGATTGGCTCTGCTGTTTCTTGCTAACGTGTGATTGGCCATCGCCGCTGTCACTCCCTCAAATGGAGTCTGGACTGCAATTTGGCTGGCAGTCCATTTTCACCTGTAAGTTATTAACGTGTTGAGTGTTTGTTTTGCCTGTGTCACGTCAGCTAGACGTATTTTAATATCAGTGGTTTCATATTAAAATTAATATTTACATTTGAGTGTGTGTCTGTGTGTGTGTGTGTCTACCAGTCTGTGATAAGCCATCTATTTACATGCCTCTAAGTGTAACTATTATCAAAATAATTTATACTCAAAAATTAGGAATAATTCTGTGTAAATAAGATCTATTGACCATACAGTCCAAACATAAGTGTAACACTGGTGATATTGAGCTGAAGTGAAGTTGACTGAAAAGGATTGGGTGATAATTTTATGCTACATGCTTTTAACAGTTTATTATTTATAAATAATATGTAATAATGTATTAATATTTTATTAATGATTAATATGCATTTTTATTACTTTATTATTCATAATAAAGTTTAATAGTTATTATTAGTATATTATTAATAGTACCTAGTAATTATTAATAAAATATAAATCACAATTTGTCAATATTTATTAATAATTAATAATAATAAAATTTGTGTTCAAGCACCAAAAAAATAAAAATAAAAAATGTATTTGAACACGTAATACATCTTACATGTAATACATTTTGGTCAAAAAACTGCAAGTTCCAGAATCCCCACCAATAATCAGCATTGACTGGCTTCACCTGAATTGTAGGGTATGAAAAAGGCAGTCAAAGCCCTGTTCACTGTCATACCTTTGTAGAGGGGTGAATGGTATGGTAACTAGAGTGAGAAAATGAAGCTAGAAGGAACTGAATTGGTGGGGAAGTTAAAGCCCATAACTATGTAAAGTTGGCTGAGTTTGTCAGTTTGGGACAAGCTCAGTACTAAGAGAGCTCAGTGATTATGTAAATTTTTGTTAAATTTTTTTGTTTAAATTTTGTTTTTTTCACTGGCCAAGTCAATCACCTGGCAGACTTGTCCATATGTCTGGTAAAGTTTACTGTTTATGGTAAAGTCTCTGGATATCAATGCCTGTTTGTCCTCATATTTCATTTACAGAAGAAGGTAAAAGACCACTGCTATTGACATTCAGCTGTAATGAATTTAGGAAACTCAACTTCACTCTAATCATCATTTATCACCCCCTGCACACCATAGTCAGTGTCAATATACTGGAGCCTGACTGAAGTATAAGCAGCCAGCATCTCGCAGAGCTCCCACCTGTAACCCCATCAGTCCAATTTAATCACTTGTTAGGCTTTGGCAGTTTTGCTTGACCAGTGCAAACTCCTCCATCAGGACAGCTTGACTTTCTATCAATTCCAACCTGCTGTGTATCCTGAAAATCTCCCAGTGTGCTCTTATTTCTGGTTGGAAAGGATCAGGAGGAATATTACGTTCAACCTTTGAGGTCATATGGATATATAATGCTGCTTGAAAGTTTGTGAACCCTTTAGAATTTTCTATTTTTCTGCATAAATGTGACCTAAAACATCATCAGATTTTCACAAGTCCTAAAAGCAGATAAAGAGAACCCAGTTACACAAATGAGACACAAATATTATACTTGCTCATTTATTTATTGAGGAAAATGATCCAATATGACACATTTGTAAGAGACAAAAGTATGTGAACCTTTAGGAGTAGCAGTTAATGTAAAGGTGAAATTAGAGTCAGGTGTTTTCAATCAATGGGATGACAATCAGGTGTGAGTGGGCACCTGTTTTATTTAAAGAACAGGGATCTATCAAAGTCTACACCACACAACACATCTTTAGAAGTGTATCATGGCACAAATGAGATTTGTGAGGAGCTCAGAAAAAGAGTTGTTGATGCTCATCAGACTGCCAAAGGTTACAAAACCATCTCTAAAGAGTTTGGACTCCACCAATCCACAGTCAGACAGATTGTGTACAAATGGAGGAAATTTAAGACCATTGTTACCTCCTCAGGAGTGGTTGACCAACAATGATCACTCCAAGAGCAAGGCGTGTAATAGTCGGCGAGGTCACAAAGGACCCCAGGGTAACTTCTAAGCAACTGAAGGCCTCTCTCACATTGACTAATGTTAATGTTAATGAGTCCACCATCAGGAGAACACTGAACCACAATGGTGTGCATGACAGGGTTGTAAGGAGAAAGTCACTGATCTCCAAAAAGAACATTACTGCTCATCTGCAGTTTGCTAAAGATCACGTGGACAAGTCAGAAGACTGTTGGAAGAATGTTTTGAGGACGGATGAGACCAAAATAAAACTTTTTATTTTAAATGAAAAGTGTTATGTTTGGAGAAAGGAAAACACTGCATTCAGCATAAGAACCTTATCTGTGAAACATGGTGGTGGTATCAGGTTTGGGCCTGTTTTGCTGCATCTGGGCCAGGACGGCTTGTCATCATTGATGGAACAATGAATTGTGAATTATATCAGAGAATTCTAAAGAAAATTTCAGGACATCTGTCCATGAACTGAACCTCAAGAGAAGGTGGGTCATGCAGCATGACAACGACCCTAAACACACAAGTCATTCTACCAAAGAATGTTTAAAGAACAGTTACTGGAAATGTTTAGTTGCTGTTATTGCTGCAAAGGGGGGGGGGGGGGGGTCACACCAGATACTGAAAGCAAAGGTTCACATACTTTTGCCTCTCACAATTATGTCATATTGGATCAATAAATAAATGGCCAATTATAATATTTTTGTCTCATTTGTGTCTCTCTCACACATATAGTCCTGGTTTCCCATCTCATATGTGACTTACCTTTGGTTGATATGTTCCTGCATGTGTCACAGTCTTTGTCAGTCATTGTATTGTCATGTGCTTTGTTTTAGGATCTACACATTGTTATCAAAGCCAAAGTTTTGTTTCATAGCCAAGAGCCTTAGTTTTGTTTAATAAAGAAATTTCTGACATATTTCAAGCTTTTTTGTTTGAATGTTGATTCTGTTTTAACAGTAATTTGCTCAAACTCAAAATTAAATAATTTAATAATTTGAGATTCTGGGGCTTTAAGTCATATTCATAAACTGTAAAACAAAGAAAAAAAGGCTTGAAATGTTCTTTTCGTGTAATGAAAATAAACCATAACTGAACAACAGTAAACAATTTTGCACAAAATTCATTTTTAATGTGTATTATATGTTTATGCATATGCGCTATGCTGTATTGTGTTTTTTCTAAACCAATCAGAAACTGGAGCAGTTTGTCTCGTCTCTGGCACCCCAAAAACTACAAACCAAAAGAAGAGAATAGACCAGTGGGAAAACATTGCCATTGTAAAGAAAAGTAGGTCTTGCTTTTGTGTATTTAAAAATGTGTTTTGCTGACATACTTAAAGTCATAAATCATCATAAAAAACACATAATAGTTTTAAAATGACCAGTACTGACATAAAAACTATTTAGAACATCTATCCATTCATTATCACACCTGCTTAATCCTTATCAGGGTCGCAGATAAATAAAAATTTGGTATTGAAAAAAGTGGTTTTGTTTTAAGAAAACATTCTGTAACCCAAAAAGACTGTGTGCTTTAGTATTCAACAATTCATGATATTGTCCTAATGAGGACCCATTTGGCTAACAACAGGCCTCTCCCTGCTAAGAGCTTGTATACTTAAGTGTGGACATTTGTGATCTATTGTGAGAAAATAGAAGCTACACCACCCAGGCCCTGCCTAGACAAGGTCAACCTTCAACACTCAATATCAGAACAAGAAGAATACCTGTGAGAGAAGCCACAGAGAGGTCAACAATCACTTTGAAGCAGGTACAGATTTCAGTAGTCGAGACTGAACTGAGGATATACCAACAGCTCTGCACACAACTAGCCTGTAGTCGCTAGAAAATAAACCAAAGTGACCCAACCGAAATGTGGGGTCATTTGTAATCAGATGAGACATACACTAAGCTTGAGCATAATTCAAATTATTTGAGACAAACCTAATAATAGTAGATTTTACATGTGTGACCATGTCTGGGAAAACCTGGTCACATTATTTATTTGCATTATTTTGTTTTATTATTATATATATATATATATATATATACTGTATATATAGTGGGGGAAAAAAGTATTTGGTCAGTCACTGATTGTGCAAGTTCTTCTACTTAGAAAGACGAGAGAGGTCTGTAATTTTCATCATGGGTACACTACAACTATGAGAGACAAATTAGAAAAAAAATCCAAGAAATCACATTGTAGGATTTTTAAATAATTTATTAGTAAATTATGGTGGAAAATAAGTATTTGGTCAATAAACAACCAGCAAGAATTCTGGCTTTTACAGACCTGTTAGTTCTTCTTTAGGAAGCTCTCCTATTCTGCACTAATTACTTGTATTAATTGCACCTGTTTGAACTTATGTCTATAAAAGACACCTGTCCACATTCTCAATCAATCACACACCAAAGAGCTTTCTAAGGACAACAGGGACAAAATTTTAGACCTGCACAAGGCTGGGATGGGCTACAGGACAATAGGCAAGCAGCTTGGTGAGAATTCAACAACTGTTGGCACAATTATTAGAAACTGGAAGAAACACAAGATGACTGTCTGGGGCTCCATGCAAGATCTCACTTCATGGGGTAAGGATGATTCTGAGAAAGGTCAGGAGTCAGCCCCGTACTATACAGGAGGACTTGATCAATGACCTGAAGAGAGCTGGGACCACAGTCTCAAAGAGAACCATTAGTAACACACTATGCCATCATGGTTCAAAATCATGCAGGGCATTCAAGGTCCCCCTGCTCATGCCAGCACATGTCCAGGTCCATTTCAAGTTCGCCAATGACCAGAGGAGGCATGGGAGAAGGTCATGTGGTCAGATGAGACCAAAATAGAGCTTTTTGGTACTCAAGTCCACTCGCTATGTTTGGAAGAAAAAGAATGTTGAGTTGCATCCCTAGAATACTATACCTACTGATTAAGCATAGGGGTGGAAACATTATGCTTTGGGGCTGTTTTTCTGCAAAGAGATTCGTGTTAAAGGAAGAATGAACGGGGCCATGTATCGTGAGATTGTAAGCCAAAACCTCCTTCCATCTGTAAGAGCATTGAACATGAAACTTGGCTGGGCCTTCCAGCATGACAATTATCCCAAATACACTGCTTGGGCGTGAAGGAGTGGCTCCGTAAAGGTCCTGGAGTGGCCTAGACAATTTGTGGAGGGAGCTGAAAGTTCATGTTGCCCAGCAACAGCCCCAAAACATCACTGCTGTAGAGGAGATTTGCATGGAGGATTGAGCCAAAATACCAGCTACAGTGTGTGCAAACCTGGTGAAGCCTTATAGGAAAGGTTTAACCTGTGTCATTGCCATGTTACAAAGTATTGAGTTGAACTTTTGTTATTGACCAAATACTTATTTTCCACCATAATTTACAAATAAATTCTTTACAAATCCTACAATGTGATTTCCTGGATTTTTTTTTTTGTGAATCACTTGTAAAGCACTTTGAACTTCAACCTGTTTCTATGAAAAGTGCTATATAAATAAAGTTTTAACTGATTGATTGATTGAATGATTGATTGAAATGCTTAAAAGTTCATCCAAACAAATCCAAATCTACCTGAAATGAAGACTAAAAGATGAGCCCAGCTACCGGTAATGTCACTGTGTTTACATCAGCTGACAACATCTGAGCTGCTTACATTTGGTGGATAGATACATGAGCTCAAACACATTTCTACAGTGCAGAGAAGTAGTTCAAGAGCCGAATGACACCCAACAAGCCTGTGAACCTCCACGGGAGAAGTAGTTCTACTGTACACCAGGATTCATGTTTTTCAGGTAAAATCTGCAAATTTGCTGCACAAAACAACTTTTTTGGTTAGTTTGGTTTTGTAGATGTAGATATTTGAGACTATTATCTTTCATTTACAGCAATAAAACCAAGTGGCTAATTTTTGTCACTAATGTGAGTGATAGTCTGAATAACAAGATATCTCAATAAGTTACCCAGCCACTTTGGCCGGGTTTTCCCAGACAGGGTCACATATAATAAATAACTCAATAAATAAATAAATAGTCTTGGGTTCGAGACCCCATCTGGGTGGAGTTTCCATGTTCTCACCATGTCTACGTAAGTTTCCTCCCACAGGCCAAAAACATGGAGGTCAGATGGATTGGGTACTCTAAATTGTGTGTGTGAGAGAGTGTGTGTGTGCACCTAGCGATGGATTGGCGCCCTGTCCTGGGCTTAGTTGGCATAGTGTAATGCCCTGCCCTGTACCCAGTGAGGGGGTAGGGGACTAACCGCGACCCTGATAAAGATTAAGTGGGTGGGATAATAGATGAATGGATGATCTGGAGTATTGCTAAAACTGAAATGTGAGAAATGATGCTGGGAAAGTGTTTTATTTCAAATAAATGATGACATATTAAGCTGTATATGGCATGATTGGGTCTCACTGGATCACTCTTATTGCTTGGCATAGAGCATACAAATAGCCAGCTTGTATAAAGCAATAGCAGTTCTCTGTTAGTTGGCACTGATGTCCTGATCATGGCAGTTTTTCAAAGGTTGCTTTTGACATTTTGAAATGCCGAATCCCAAGTTTGTCTGAAAACGGCTGCACACTCTCTCCCAGAGTTATCTGGAGTGTTTGCATTTCCAGATGTGTGGTGGACACTGAGTTCAGCCCTCATTAGGTGGATCACTGCTCTTCCTACCTGGCATCTCTGACCTACAAACAGCCATAAAAGCAAAGACTGAGTTAATTCTCTCCACTTTGCTTGTTTTGATGCTGGGCATCATCACGGCAGCTACATCATCTAAAATATCTTTACATAAACGTAGAGTACAGACAGATGATTTAAGTCACTTTTATTCTGCTGAAAGTTTGTAAAAGTGCTTAACATTTGCAAAATGCTTGCAGATAACACCCATTCATCAACACCACCTCACAAGTGAAGCATGGGGGCGGCAGCATCATGTTGTGGGGATGTGAATCTTCAACAGAGATTGGGCATGTTGTTAAAATTGAAGATGAGATGGATGGTGCAAAATTCAGGGAGAAACTGTGAGACGATGTGCTTCACTCTGCTAAAAAAAACATTCAGCATCACAATGAAGATAGTAAAAATACCTCAACAGGCTTAAAGCTGTGGAGCATTTTGCATTCTTTATTATTTGTGTGGTGGGTCATTGTCAGCACGGCAGTGACACTGATGTGGTGGTGGTGTGTTAGTGCATTGGCTTTGGTACAAGACACAGCAGAGCTGCTTAAGAAGAGCTGCAAGTGCTGAGAATGAACCACCACACAATTAATACCAGCTCTGTGGGGGGTCCTGATCACTGAAGAACAGAGTGATAACAAAGTATACAGAGAAACAGAAGGACTACAGTTCTTAAAAAAAGATATTTTTTAATTATAGAAAAAAAAGAATCAGTTACAAAAATGTATTTATATTCAAATAAAATTAAACTGATAAAGCTTGGAAATATTTCACAAAATTGAAAAAAGAGAAGTGTGCATGGGGAGTGAAATTCTCCAGGCGATCTCTCACAGACCCAGTAGAGCGCAGAGAATCCAGAGAGGCTGTCTGGACCTCAGTGTGTGTCCACTGTGCCCTGTCGACTCTCTGTTGTGTCTCCTGTCTACTCTTTGGCCCAGCGCTTGACTAGCCTTCATGTCTGAGTGAAAACTGAACCTGAACTGCAAAAAAAATGTCCTTCTTGTTTGGCCTCTCTCTGTCTCTCCCCACTCGTTCTTTCTCCCCCCTTTATGTACCCTGTGTAAGATATGGACAAGTGGCTCTATTGATTTCTGCCAGTAAGCTTCCACCTGTGGTGACACAGCCTACAATTCCCAGCAGGCTCTGTGCATTTTGCTCGCATTAATATGTGACAGATATAAGCAGGCTGGCTATGAATCTTTAATGCGTGCCTCTCCTCAGTGCTTGGCCTTTGCGGTAGCTCGGGGTTGGGAGGAAACACTGAGGGTCAGCTCACAGGGAGACTGAGACAAAGAGAGAGAGAGAAGAGGAGGAGGAGGAAAGGGCTTGTAGTGTGTTTTGGGGAGAAAAAAAGGAAAGCTTTCCAGGAGAGAAGTGCAAGGATGTACAAATCCCTTTGGATTCCTCGTGTCTCAGGTTGTATAAAATACCACCACTAGAAGAGTTTGGGATAAATGGCAGGAAGTCACAGACAATATAAAATTATTACAATTGAAGCCGAACACTGGCAATAAGTCCCAGTCAAATAGAATTGAGCACTGAAGGGTGCCCTCTTATGGCACAAATCCGAGCTGTGATATAAACCTACATAAAGACCCTTTAGTGCTGTGCAGCCTGAAAAAAAATATTTAAGGGAAAAAACATTGAAAACTACATTTTTATGCTCAGCAGTAAATTTACGCTGCCATTGTTGATAACAGTACTATTAAATTATGTTTTTGTGATTCATGTTGTGTCACTACGGCCTTGCTATAAAAATCTATGTAACATAGCACAGAAGTACCATTCAAACATTATCTAAATCTGTACAGTCTGCACTTTCCATTTGTACATGATTCAGCTACCTATGCCTATGAAATCTCTTACCATTTGATTTGTATCTCTCCACTTAGCAAATCAGTCTGACTCATCTGTCTCTCACTGTGTGTGATTGGTGGATTCATGCATCTGTCTACTATTTGTGTGAAACTACCAGTGGAAGTCACTGAGGACCAGTGGTGCCTCTAGAATAGAAAGCCAGGTATGCACAATAAGTTCTGTGGGCAGCATCCCACTCATCAGTGAAACTACACAAAATCTTACTCACTCAATTAATTCAACCACAAATGCACATCATCAATGAAATCCCAAAAAGCATGTTCAATTGTTGTGCCAAATTCAGCACCCCTGCTGTGAGATGCATCCCCTGTTGGGAAACTTACTTAGAGGTGTTATTCTGTTGCCTTTACTTTGGTTATTGTGACCAAAAGGAAGTTAAATACAACCATTTCCAGTCATGAATAAAGGAAATAAAGCTTTTACTGAGGTAAGATGAATGTCTGTGTGTTATCTAACTGTTATCTTTGATTAAATTGTCGATGTGATGTATTATATTGCCTCGGTAGCAGTGGCTAACAGTTACTGTGATATTTTTGAGTGGCAAGCTGCGTAGTAATGCTGATACTGTAAACAATATTCACATAAGCTCGCGTATGCAAATCTTAAATTTTTTATTGGCTGCTCCCAGCATGGAGCTAGCATTAGCATGCCCAGCAGCTCATTATTGAAAGTGTGTTGCACATGTGCACAGTGTTTTCTACTGCTCACATGCTTAAACATGGGCCGGCCCCATACTCACTATCTAAATGAAGACTGCTGAAAGTACTGCCTTATTAGGGATATTTTAAATGCATTGGGAACAACTGCCATTTTCATAAGTCTAATACACAACAATGTTAAAAAATAATATTTAAATAAAATAAATTTAAACAAAATTATTGATTATGTCACACACTGCTCCACAGCAACAGCGAGAAAAATGGCAACGATTTAACTATTTATTTCACACGTCATTAATAAATCCCAGAACTTTTGTGATGTCAAGAATGAGGTAAATTTGTCACATGAACAAAGGTATGTTTTCACAAGAAATGACTTGGTCTTTAGCTTTTCAGCGTTAAGCATGTTATCTGTTTACACAGCAATCTAGGTCAATCAGTGCCTCATTCTGGACAGAAATAAGATTGCTCTGAACATTTCAATATGTAATATGAGTCACCTTAAAGTTTAAGAGGATATGAAGAAATCAAAAAATCTCCTTAGAGCCTCAGATTGTTAATCATGATTTTTCCAATTAATGAAATTTCACTAAATTTTATTACTTAAATGTATATAGTGTCTCTACTTAAATGTATATAGTGTCTCTAGACTTTTATGTGCCAATGTGAAATATGTTTCATATGTTGACAAAAAAAAATGAGCGAATTCTCATTAGGCTGAAGAGTGTTGCCAGTCTGCCGCTAAGCTTGTTCTAACATAGCAAATTTGCATTAATGGAGTGAACATGGATATTGTAATTAATGCTAAGAATGAAAAATAGTTTCCGCATGTATATGCCATAACAATCACATAACTTAACTAATGCATACAGCAGCCAACTGTGTTATACAACTATTCTCAGCTCGTTTGCCATCACTTATAATTAAATGCTTTATGGAAACATTATTGTGTTATGATTTTTTTTCATCAAGTCATGTCAGCCTATATTGACCTGGCATTGACCAAAGGCCAAGTTCTACTTTTATTATACATTTATGAAGGTGTATATCTGCATTTGTAAATGCTCTTTATGTGTAAGTGACTACATTTTGCCTAATGAATAGTTGTATTGGTGTACACAGGTTGAATTATTTCATGCAGTTGTGATGCTGACACAGTCATCTAACTGCACACACAGCTTTCATACTTCATAAAATAGCATTGCCAATTAAATGGGATGCTTGGGCGGAGTCCCCTTTAAGCCTAAGGTCACTGTGCATCAGCTAGAGGGGTATAAAGCCCCCCCACACACACACATTGGGCTGTGGTGGGATGGAACAGCATGATGGAGCTCCTCCCAATACCTATAGGATGAATTTTTGGTCCAGAGCTAATTATCCAACATTAGAGCCAGGCTGAATGCAATCAAATTCACACAACAATGTTCTAACATTTAGTGATAAGTCCTTCCAGAAGAATAAAACTGTTTATTACAAACATATAATAGTATATAAAACAGATGAATTGTAGAAAAAGTGCACCGATATGCTCAGTTGAGCTCATAAAATGGACTATATACAAGGAGGTGGTTTTAATTTTATGGCTGATCAGTGTATACATAGAGTACAATGTAGTCTTAGGCACCTAAACCTTGAAAGCCATCCAAATCAGCATAAATCATTAGTATACATGCAAATAAACATATATAGTAAAAACGAACAAAACATTCCTGTATAGTTTATGAATATATTCATTTATGAGGTCTTTTAAACACTTCAGTGTCACTGCTGAAGTGAAAATAGTGCACCAACCAAAACAATCCAGCCAACAGCATCCCGTGTGCACTAATGAAGGACTACACAAACTAACTAAACTAAGTACCAACACAAACTGTGCAGCAACAGATAAGCTCCCGTCTCTAACTTTACATCTTGAACATAAAAGAACTTATCATTAATTATTAATAAACATTAATACATTATTTAAAAATAGTATTACAAGTATTTTATTAATAATTATTAGTTACTATTAATATACTAATAATAACTAATCAGTTATTAATCAGTATTATTAATAATAAAATAAAAGTATTTGTATAATTTGTATTAATATTAATTATTAATAAATAATTAAATAATTAAATTGAACAGTTAACTCTTTCAGTTTACTGTTTTCTAGTTGTGCTTCTAGTTTTTAATTTTGCTGTTATGTTCACTGTTTGTGGTTTGACTGGTTGTAAAGCATGCAGCATAAAATTACCACTCAGTTTTGTGTTTCACCTTGTTAGTCAACTTCACTCCAACTTAAATCTTCCAAACACAGACACAGATTCAAACACATTTTAAAGTTACACTGGCATGTGAACAAGGACTACTGGCAAACACTGGTTTACAACCAGATGGAGTGATACGGGGAAGGCCAATCACACGCTAGCAAGAAAGGGCAGAGTCAATTGATGAGCTTGTGGGCGGTCTAAAGGGAAACAGGCTTCAGCTTGAGTGTCTGTTTTCCGCTTGGTCCTAGTGCTTGACCTTCCTCCATTTAATATAGCGTAACATTGTTTTAGGACAGTAAAAACTACAGGGGACCACTTTTGAAAAAGTGCAGGGAACCTGCCCCCTAACATCCCCCCAAATTACATCCGTGATCACATCAGTGTCATTACAGTGCTGAGAATGACTGGGTCCGGTTTGGTTCCTGGCCATTGAATCCAGAGAAACAGATGGACTACATGGTCAGTGAAGCTAAAATGGACAATGAGTGTAGATACAACATATGTGTACCTAATGAAGTGGCCAGTGAGTGTATATGCATGTATATTGTATATGAAATCTTTTCCGCAGCAAACAATCTCATATCTGATGTCTATTTTATATCTTCAGCTGAAGCAGGATTTGGGAGTGATTAAGTGCTCAAGCCCAACAAACATTTTGGCAGAACTTGAGACTTTGTGAACTGTCGAGTCAAGACATTTTTTTTTCTCCCTGAGATAAATACATTTATTTCTCCTGCTTGTTTAAAAGCTTTTTCCAGCTATATGTGCTCCTGCAGAAAGCTCGGGCTCTTTGATGAAAGCCCTTAAGATCTCTTCACTTTTAGTGAGCTGGGGTTTCTGGAGGTTTTCTCTTTTATTAATCTGAGGAGCCCGTGTGTTCCTCTCCTGCTCGATCACTTTTAATAATCTCCCTCTTTTTTAATGAGCACCAATATTTACACAGGGGGGAAGCTAGCTGGGGCAATTTGTATTTCCACATCACACCAGAAAAAGCCTCCCTTCAGTGCAGTGTGGGGAATATTTTTCCCCCGCCATTTTGATTTTCTTCCTTTGGTTGAGTGAGCCGCTGGAGAGCGGAGTGTGTGGAGAGATGGGGGTGGTGGTGGTGGTGGAGGGGGTGCACCAGAGAGGCTGTCTGCACACCGCAGCCTAGCGCTTTTGATGGGCTTAATGATGGGGGTGCTGTTTTTTTCATCATTTTGTCAGATCCTGTGCCATGATTTAGGTGTCAGAAGTAAAGAGGGGGCAGAAAGCGAGCGATGGGAGAAAGTAAGATAAAGGCAATGGCGTGGAGCGAGGGAAGGAGAGAGAGGGCGTGCAGGGGAGGAAAGGTGAGAGGGATGGAGATGGATGAAAAATGGGGAAATGATGATGAGAGAATAATGAAAAGGAGGCAATGTCGAATAGCACAGTGAGCGCTTTTTGAAGCGCTCTTGACTTTCGCTGTTTGTTTCAAGCGTCAACTTTGATGCTTTATTGAGATGTGCCTAATGATATCTCAGCTCAACAGTCCAAGGAAATGTATTAATGCTTTACAATACAGCCCAGTTTTACAGTGTAGCTTCCTCTAATTTAACCTGTAATTTCCCAGAATTTCCCAGAAAGAGTTGCACGAAGTAATGAAAGTACTGAAACTTTTTAATACTTAAATTTGGGAAACAATTCTATTCTGAAACTTTCAATATGTTCAATATGTTGTATAAGTATAAATACAAAAATGTATACGCTTTGACTGATGAAAGCCTTGGTCTGGCCAGTAGCTACATATGGATGTGAAGCCTGGACACTGAAGAAAGAGGAAGAAAGACGTATTCAGGCTTTTGAGAACAGCATCAGGAAGTTGCTGAAGATCTCATGGATGAAGATGATGACCACTGAGCAAGTCTATGAGATGCTACAACTTAAAAGGAGTTACTGATGCACGTTAAATCCCGCAAGTTACGTTACTTTGGTCATGTGATGAGGCAGCACATGAGAGCATTGAAGGAAGTGTTATGACTGGACTTGGAAGACCAAGAATAACCTGGATGCATAACATCAAGACATGGACTGGATTATCAGGTGCTAGCCTGCTACAAGCAACCAGAGACAGATGGCATTGGAGAGAAGTGACTCGTCTGTGCAGCCTACCATCGCGAAGCGATGACGGCGTGACATGACATGACATATACGCTTTTGCCCATGTTTATCCCCTTCCCAATGTAGCCAATTAGCCCTTCTCCTCCGTTAGGACTCTCCTCATCACTTTTACAATGTTTCTGACTCTAGGTGGGTGCAGTCAAGCATAAGCCTCCACTGCTTCTTTTCAAACTATCGCTGATACACCATCACTGGGGAGCAAACATGCTCGGAGGAAAGCGCAGGGTACCCAGCTCCAAATGGACCAATCAGTAGATGCCTGAGCCAGCGGACATTGCAATGTGTGAGTGATAGAGAGAGTGAGACCGCCATCTACCCACCCAGAGAGAGCACTGCCAATTTTTGCTCTCTTGGGCCCCGACTGTTGATGGTAAACGTCATGACCGGGATTCTACCTCACGATCCTCTGATCATAGTGTCAGCGTCTTAGCCTGCTGAGCCACTTGTAAAGTATTTTGCTTCATTATGTTGTGTATTGTAGAAATGATGTAAAAAAAAAAGAAGAAATGTTAGTTAAACTGTAAAAATGTGGACCTCTATGTTCCATTAAAAAACGACATTAAATTTGACATTAAAGACAAAGTAAATGTTTTTTAGAGTATCGATTTGCTGTTGAGTATCGTGATACTATACTTGGTATCGACATCAAAGTAAACATTCTGGCATTGTGACAACCCTACTTCCCCATTGAGTCATTGTGACTTACATCACATCAGTTACTTAAGATCTGGATGTGGTTTGGGTGATGTATTGCTGATGCATTTTTACAGAAATTTTAGGTGGGTAATACATTCTAGTGTTTGTTAGCAATGTTAGCCTCACGATTCCAGCAAAATATGGACTCTGAAACCTGTTTGTGCTGTTTGAATACATTAGAGTGGACAAGTATGTACATATTATGAGGTGCACAATTCCTTTAACCTTCCTACCACGTTTTCCAAGGCTACTCACGGTAGCATGGTGCCTTGGTTCAAGTCTTCATCTGGGTGGAGTTTCCTCCCACAGTCCAAAAACTTGACGATGAGGTGAATTGGGTACTCTAAATGACTGGTGTGTGTGTATGCCCAAATATGGTTTGGCACCTGGGTGATCCCTCTAGTGCTTGATGCAGTCCTCCAGGTGGATGGTCACTTCCTGTTGAGATGCTGTGCGTGATTGGCTGGCGTTCTAAATGTGTATAAGGATTGTGTTGATTGTGTAGCATCCTTGGGTACTAGAAAGGTTCTATGTACTGTAAATGTAATGTTCACTCATTCAACCATGTAAAATTAGACACATTGAGTCCAAATGTTGGCTTTCTAGAACATACTTCAACTCAATAATCACCTTAAATAACCTAGCTAATCTAATTCAATGTGATTTAGGACACAGTATTGTTTTCTTGTGCTGTGAATTTAGGGAATCAGGCCTAAGAAAGCTACACTTTTCGGCAGGTTTAAATGATGTTAGCAGCTTTCTAACAGACTGCAGCGTGGAAGTGACTGAACACTGGTATGAAAAATTGGTTTTGACTTGTTATGTCTCTATAATGTCTTCTCCTCAGTGGCCACCACCAAAAAGGTCACATATTCTCCAGACACAGGCAGTAATATCAGCCCGAGTTCACCATGCTATTTGCTTCTAGGGAACAGAGCGCTTTGTGTAGGTGCGTGAGGTGGATATTGTTGGTGAATGATATCCGTAATAACCTCCAGAACATTCCATGAAGTTTCTCCTGCTGTCCTGAAGTTCCCTGCTGCTTCTTTCTGCTTCTCTATTCAAGGGTGCGGAGATATTTTTGTACACGCTCGAGGTAGGTACCGGCGGTGAATGATATCCGTAATAACTTTCCGAACATTCCTGAAGTTCCTCCTGCTGCCCTGTGGTGCTGAAGCTGTTATAAGCACCTCCATCATGGCTCTCCATTTGTCTGGGAACACATGGCTCATTGAACGGGCTGGCGGGTCCTACTAGTTAAATTATGCAGATAATGGTGGTCCATGCTTGGGCAGACAGACGTGCTGCAGGGGCGTATGGGCTCCTCTCAGCGCCGGGGACAAGAACTATGACACCCGCCACCATATGTGTGGCATCCCAACCCTCACGCCCATCACACACACATATACACACACACAGAACGTCTCTGTAGGTCAGTTAGCGTCCTCGCCTCTCAGCTGCTTTTGTCTTCTTTTTGGTCCAGTCTGTCCATCACAGTCAGACACTGTCGCCTTGGCTAACCTTTCGTTGCCTGTGCTGATCTGTGGTGCCTTGAGAGCCTGACCCTTTACCTGCAAGCCCGCAAGCTGTCGTCTACCTCTTCTCTCTCTATTTCTCTCATTTTTGCTCCCTCTATTCCCTTAGCATCCTTTCTGCTTCCTGCAGTTTCTCCCAACGCCGTTCACTCTCTGCTTCAGTTGCCGCTTCAGATTTTTTTCCCTCCTCCTTCTCTCCATCTGTAGGCCAGGGAAGTATTTCAGGCCTCTCCGACAAGCTGGACCAGTGCCCAATATTGCAGGGACATCTGGGTGCGTTTGGCTGCCAAGACCATGCCAAGTCTCTGAGGTCCTTGCTATTGGGGTCATGCTTCTAAGGACTGATGGATAACCCAGAGCAGGGAGTGCATTTTTAGGCGAGGTTCAAGGAACATCTAGGAATTTCTCAGGTTACATAATGTGTCCAAATGTTTGTGGACACCTCTAGTATAATGAATGCATTCCAGCTACTTTAAGCTGCTTCACAGAGGAGCTCCAGCAAATTTAATCCAATTCAAAACAAATCTTAAGCAGGCATGTTTGCATACAAAACTTTTGCATATATATAGTGATGGACTGCAAGTAATCAGGATTACATAATCTGATTACAAAAAACAAGTTGGTGTAATTACATTACTGCTACTTTGCTATGGATTACTGTTTATACGGATTATATTTTTGATCAGGCAACATCAACAAACAGTCTATTAATTCACAATTAATTTGCTGAGTGCAGTCAGAAACCACATAGCTGTGCCACAATGACTGGCAATATGTTTATAATCAGGATGAGATTATGTTTCTTAAGCTGTATACACAATATTGCACACAGTATATGCATTTCACTGTGCTGGACTCACTACATCAATGTAGCTCCCTTTGCACATATGTCCAAATAGTTATTGACACCCCTTCTAATGATATTCAGCTTTTTTAAGATGCTGATGTCCAAATGCACACACAGCTTGTCTAGTCCATGTAGAGAAGTTCTTCCAACAGGACTCTTTATACATTAACCTATTGTAGGGTGACCAGATCTGAGATTATGAAAAAGATAAGGGGCTCTGCATACACGGATCATGCGCACCACAATTTTCAGGGGCACCGGACGTCCCTTTTTGTGCTTTCTTTTATTGTTATTAACTATTAATAAATATTGACAAATTATTATTTATATTTATTATTATTATTAAATATATAATAAAATTAATATTAATCATTAATAAAATATTAATACATTATTACATATGATTAAATATTAATAAACTGTTAAAAGCATGTAGCATAAAATTATCACCTAATTATGTGTTTCACCTTTTCAGTCAACTGGGTCCTAGTGCTCGCCCGTCTTCACTTAATATAGCTTAACATCTCACTCAAGCGAACTGAACGGAATAGGGGGAGGGTGAGACTAGTTTGTGAATGAAACGCTTCTCAAAATTTGACGTAAGCTCTAGTGAAACAAAATCCCAGACGTTCATGAACATTTTTTTTTAAGTCTCAAAAAGAGGACATGTCCAAGTAAAAAAGGACGTCTGGTCACCCTAACCCAGGGGTAGGCAACTCCAGTCCTGGAGTGCCAGTGTCCAGCACAGTTTGGTGATGTCACTGCTCTGACACTACAATTAAACATGTTAATTGGCTGCTGAGTTGAATCAGGTGTGTTTGATCCGGTAGATCACAAAACTGTGCAGGAAATCGGCACTCCAGGACTGGAGTTGCCTACCCCTGCTCTAACCTATTGGCACCATGTCTAATGCCAGGTGTGGGCTAGAGAGGTTTAAAACCCCTCAGCATTGAGCTGTGGAGCAGTTCTCTGCTTCATGCAGTACTTTTGGGATGGTTTGGGGGTGAGGTGGGGTTATAATTTTTTTATATCCTGACCTCACTAACGCTCTTGTTGCTGAATGCAATCAAATCCTCACAGCAGTGCTCCAAAATCTAATAGGAAGATGTCCAAACTACTACAACAAAAGCAGGATACCCTTGATTTCAGAAGAAACAATGAATGTGTAGGTGACACATGGCAGATGGAAGATCTCTGGTGAGAAATCCCAGATTTACTCAAATTGATTAGACGGAGAACCTGGGAGAAGACGTACTGACTCACCCCGGCACCTTGCTGTTGAAACAAATGATGGAAATGGATGGTGTAATGAGGTGAAAGTGTCAGGAATGTGGTCATCTGGGCTTATTTGTCTTCTGATTAGATTATCTCAGATGAATCCTTTGGTCCTCTCATGCTCAGGCTGTATAATAATGAATCTACTCAATGGCTTAGAGATAATGGGAGCAGATGGGCTTTATATTTGGACACTGGGATCTCTTCAAAATTAAACAACAGCCTGCCCTCTAATTCCAATTTTTTTGCACTTCTTTGCCTGTTAGAAATGCATTCTTAAGGAGGTCTTATAGGGCTTTAAAGTGATGAAAGCGTTTCTACACGAATGAGGTAATAGCTCACCCTGAATGTTCCCTCCAGGGTTCTCTGCCATTTAAAGAACCAGGATGAGGCATGCCAACATCGCAGAGTGTGGATATAATGACCTTTGGCAGTGGTGAACGTTGCGTAATCCTGGTTCAAAACCAGACGTGATTAAACCTCAGAAATGTGTTAGATTCTAATTTCTCTGCTATTATAGTCAGCATGTTATATTAGTGAAGTCTAGGCCATCTGTTTCTCTGTATACTTTGTTATCCTTCTTTCACCTGTTCTTTAATGATCAGGACCCTCACAGAGCAGCCGGATCATTCCCAGCACTGCAGTGACACTGATGTGGTGGTGGTGTGTTAGTGTGTTGCACTGATATGAGTGGATCAGATACAACAAAGCTGCTAGAGATTAGCTCACTGTCCACTCTATCAGACACTCCTACCTTGTTGGTCCACCTTGTAAATGTAAAGTCAGAGACAGCAGCTCATCTGTTGCTGCACAGCTTGTGTTGGTTCTTTAGTCCTTCATTAGTGCTCACAGGATGCTGTTAACTGGATTGTTTTGGTTGGTGCACTAGCAAATCTCCAGCAAATAACGCTGGCTCTGTAGGGGTTGTGTCCATTGAAAAACAGGGTGAAAGTTACAGAGTATAAAGGGGAAACTGTATATTGCAAATGAGAGTTGTGGGATTAACCAACATGAAATGCCTTCAGTGCTGTGCAGCCTGAAAGAAGGATTTCTAGAACATAAACGTCTAAAACACCTAAAAAGGTGAGTCTCTTCGCTGGGTGCAGGGCAGGGCTTTCAACTATTCTAGCTACAGCCAGGACAGGGTCCTAATCCATCGCTGAGCACACACACACACACACAGGGCAAATTAGAGTAACCAGTACTCCACGTTTTTGGACTGTGGGAGAAAACTGGAGTCCCCAGAAGAAACCCACGCAGACATGGAGAGAACATGGAAACTCCACCCAGATCCAAACTTAAACTCAAGACTGCAGTGTTCAGAGGTGAGTGTGCTACCCATCAAGCCACCATGCTACCCACAAGTGTTATTATATTACAAATACAGGGGCAGCCATGGCCTAGTGGTAAGGATCTGGTCTTGTGACCAGAAGGTTGCTGGTTTGATCCCCAGACAGGACATGACTGAAGTGCCCTTGAGCAAGGCACCTAACCCCCTAACTGCTCCCCGGGTGCCGGTGGATAAGTGCTGCCCACAGCTTCGGGCACAAATTCTCACAGCCTAGTGTGTTCACTAGTGTGTGTTTCACTGCACGAATGGGTTAAATGTGGAGGTCAAATTCCGTTGTGTGAAAAATCACATTGGCTAAATTGGTTGAGTTTAATCTTTAATCTGCCCCCCAAAATTGGCCATGCTTTCTCTGGGTGGGTAGATGGTGCTCTCTCTCCATCACTTTCACATTGGAAAATGGAGGCAGCCGTGGCCTAGTGGTTAAGGACGCGGTCTGATAACCTGAAGGTTGCCGGTTCAATCCCCGGGCAGGTCACGACTGAAGTGCCCTTGAGCAAGGCACCTAACCCCCAACTATAAGTCGCTTTGGATAAAAGCGTCTGCTAAATGCCTCAAATGTAAATGAAATGTCCGCTGGCTCAGGCATCAACTGATTGGTCCATTTGGAGCTGGGACTCCTGCTCTTTCCTCTGAGCGCATTGGCTCCCCAGTGACGGTGTATCAGCGGTAGTTAGAAAAGCGGTGGTGGCCGCATCACATGCAGCAGAGAAACCTTGTGCTTGCCTTCACCCTCCTAGAGTCAGGGACATTGCAAAAGTGATGGGGAGAATCCTAATGGAGCGGAAGGGCGATTTGGTGATTTGATTTGATTTGATGGACTCTATTACATAATGTATAACATTCTGTATAAAAATGCTCAGATTTGTGTGTTTTGTTTCAGACAGCAAATCCTCAAAGTGAAAAGCAGACTGTTAAAGGTTAAAGGAAGCCAAAAACCTGACTGAGGTGCTGCAAAGACACATCTATAAAGTTCTTTTAAAGGGGGAAAACTGGCTCCTTTTGCCAGAAACAGAGTAGAGTATGAGCGGTTCTGACATTAATGGACTTCTGCAGGCTTAATGGCCTCAGCTTTAAATTGAAGCGCTCTTTTCTGCGCTGAGGCTGATGATTTGGCATTCTTATTGCGGGAGTGTTTTTTCTGGGGGATGGTATTCTAATGACAGAGCAGAGCAAAGGGCTGAAAAGGTCAGAGTTAGTACAAGCTCAATCTGGAGTACTGTCTCCATTCTACTACTAATTAAATGTCAGCATCATGCCCAGGAGGAGACAGTGGAGGGGAGAAAACCTGACTGGAAATGTCACTCCTCCTTACACCAGCCTGTTTCCCTGGATGACGGCCTGAGGTGCAGAGGTGGCATGGGGGGTAATCCTTGCAGATGGAAATGACAGCTTTCTTCATTTCAGAGAAATTAATGAGTTATTTTGCAAGTCTGAGCAAGAGGCAAGTGCACTTTTAATTGTGTGGAGATTACGCCACTGTCTTGAAATCGCTACGTGGCCACGTATTGGTGCAGTTCCAGCTAATGTCTGTGTTTGATTTATAATCAGCCTTATCTACATCACGGCTTCCAGACCTATTATACAGTATTTCCATAAGACATATTGAAAATGTCTCCTTTTAGATGGAGGAAGCTTGTGAATAATTCATGATGACCCACTTTCCCCCCCATTAGCTTGATATAGTGCTAGAGCTCAATAGCAGACAGTCGTTGACAGGTCCTCGAGGTGTGGGAGTTTGCTTTCGAAATAGACTTCTCTCTCTTTGTCTTTTTTCCAATGGGAAAGCATGGTACAAAAATACCAAGGGTGAGAGTTACATGTGAGATAGTGCCTCGCTCTGCCCCCGATGGGCGAGTGTTACGTGTGTGTGGTGTGTCTTGGGATCATTATCAGGCCTCTCTGTCTCAGGGGTCAGTGCTTTGCTGTCTACAGCAGGCTTTCACCGGACACGCCGCACACTCCGGAGGTTTCGGGTGGGGGGAGGCTGTTAGAGCAAAGAGCGGCAGCCAAGTGAAATAGGTTACATTTACATGAATTAGAGACGTTTTCCTCGTATCTCGCCACTGCCTCGCTTCCCTTCCTTCGCCCTGGAGAAAATGTTTGGAAACAGTGCATGAATTACAATGAATGGAGCAGCATATCAGGTGATAAGCTGCGCCTTCAGACAGATGCTGTTTGAAAAATAGCATGTTATCGTAGAAAATGAATGGCCCACATTCAAACACAACAGCAGTTAAATTGCAGCACTTGCAGGGAGGAGGCCCAGTGTGGGGACCGGAGCTAAGCCAAGCTGCCAGTTCTACAAACATCACTGCGGCTGCGGAGAAGAAAACTCTGTACATGTAAAAATTTGAATATCATAAAAAAGTTCATTTTTATTCTTTGTATAATTTGAAATGATAAATTGTCATATCGTAAAGTGACATTTCAAATCTTGTTTTGTTTAATTGTTGATCAGTATGGGTCATAGATTAAAATATTATGAGTTTAAGTAAACTCAAGCTGTATACACAACTGCTGTTTTCCTAAAATCCAGTGGTGGGCTGTCAAAGCCAGCAAGGCCTTCTCTGCTGACCTAAAAAAAATCAGAATCACAAACTGATGTTAATTATATTTTGTATATGAATACTTATTAAATAATTCCAAATGGTCTGTCTGCTTCCTTTTATAGCTTTTCCGATGGTTGTGCTGTTTCCAGACGTGTATTTTCATATTTAAGCATCTAACCAATCACATTTCAGCCATCATTTGTTGCCAGGCAGGGTCAAAGTCAAACAGAGGCCCCGAGGCCTTCACAGTCCATTCTGCAGGCTCTCTTAACACAAAATAAATGTCGATGAAACTTGCTTCAACCAATCAGATTTTGAATTGGTGTCACTAGGGCTCTCTAGCAGGTGTATGGAAATGTCACCTTATTTAGACTCATTGATTGAACAGTCTAGATTGGTTAGCATTAGCTTCGATAGAAAAGGACTTCTTGATGGAACTGAAGCGCATGGATAGTCTGGACAACAGAGTAACTGCACAGTTTGTGAGGAAAGAAAGGAGGATGGATTATGTTTACAAATAATTACATTTTTGGTAAGTAAAATGTTGCTATTTTCCTAATTAATGTTGCAAGTTTATGAGGTTATTATTGATGTTTTTATGTGTTAAATAAAGGCATTTTTTGAGGCTACAGGAGTTATCTATCTGTGATGCAATGGCTCTCTATACTGTATTTCTGCATATTAAGATGGTTTTTATAACCATAAATTAGTTTCTGAGGGATTGATTTAGATGGAGCATTACTGAAGGCCTAGGTGTGAAATGCACTGTCCGCCACTGTTAAAATCAAGCCAATCCTTAACCAGAGACAAACATCTTACCTGGACTAAGGAGAAAAAGAACTGGACCGAGTGACTGATTGCCTACTGGTCTTGCCCAAAACTGATGGAAGATTGACTACTATCTCTGCATGATTCCAACCTTAGACCAGCTGCTCACCAACCACCTGCTCCAGGTGCCCTACACTACTGATCACACTTAAGTTTATATGGACTCTATTTGCTGCTACCATTTTTATTAGTATTATTATAACCATTCTTACATTCTGTCACCATGTCTGTACACCTGAACACTCCAAGAGCATCAAAGGATTGTGTATCAAGAACTTATTCATGGGTTGTAGCTGACATCACAAATGAAGCTACCACCATAGTGGGTACCTACTGTCTGATTCATGATTTCAATATGCTCTTCTGTGGGATGTGAAAACAGGAAAAGGTATAAATGATTATCATTTTATAGACTTTCCAAAGACACACACCGGAGGGAAAAATTACTTGCCAAGATGAAACTGGCAAACTGGACACCATTTGAAAGCAGTCAACTTTGTAGTGCACATTTTATCTCCGGCAAGTAACTCTTGGTTAACAACTAAGTTAGCATTAAATAAGCTAATTACTTAGCTTGTTGGGGAGCTAGCTCATTTGCTGTGCCAATTTACTTGCTTTTGCTAGTCAATCTGTTTACTAAGACGTTTCAGCAGACTGTGGTATTATTAGATTTGTCCTAAATGACTTTCATGGTTGTCGATGTATGACCAACTTCTCTTTAGAAGTCTAAAGCTCAAAATAAATGCTATGATAACATTATGATGTGGTTTTTAGTCACGTAGCTTAGCTATGTAGCTAAGTAAATAAGCAAATGCTTCAGCCTACACCTATTCTGTCAATATATAAAAAAACAACAAAAACTTTAATCAGCTTTAATGGTTATGACTATTATGAATGTGTTTTCATGGAAACAGTTGGACTATATTTGACTTAAGTTCTAGATTATTTTTTAGCAATGCTAGCCTTGGAGCTCCAGCTTTAAACTAGAGAATATAATTGAAGTCCAAACACAGCTTGGTTGATCAACTATATGTGGGGTAAGTGGGACACAAAGACGTGATGCAGATGAAAACAACCAGTGCACATGGACATGGGAATACATTTACAAATGAGAACAAGGCGGTACTGGGAGAGAGCAGAGGTGGGGGTGTCTCAATAATGTATATTCAATTTGTGGCTGAACCATTTGTTTCAATTATTAAAAACGATGTTTTATTAACATTGATGTACATGCATCACATTTTCTAGGCTCTGTTTCACTGACCAGCCATTTATATCTTTGTGATTAGCATAGTGTTCAATGTATGTCTAATTTTCTTTGTTTGAAATGACCCTTGACCCTGAAACTAGACCCTTGAGGAGTTTTGTAACTACCTGATAGGTCAAATCTAGGTACCTTTCATCCCAATATAAGAATCTGAAATGAATATGAGCCTGTGGGTTAGAGTGCATTCCAGTGATGGCAGTTTGGTGATGTGAGGAATGTTTTCCTTGCACACATTTTTGCTAGTGACATCCATTGAAGAACAACATATCTGAGCATTATTGCTGACCAAGGTCATTCCGTAACAGCTGCAGGTTTATCCACACTTGGATGGACAATTCCAGCATGATAATGTACCATAACACAAGATACATATCAAACTCTGGATTCTGCTGGAACTATTGTGAGGTCATTACCCACCACCATCAATTACAGTGAAGTAGAAATGGACCCCTGCTAGCAATAATCTGACTGATGCTTCCAGGCTGGTGCACTTTTAATTTGACCTCATAAGGATGTAATTATCACTATTATTAATATCATTATTGTTTTACACTAAAGCACAATGTCAGACTTAACTGATGATGAAAAAGATCAGTAGTTTGATCAGTAGAGGATGGATCCCCTTTGCGAGTCTCTGTTCCTCTCAAGGTTTCTTCCTTCAGTCTCGAGGGAGTTTCCCTTGTCACTGTCGCCTTTGACTCGCTCGCATCGTGTTTTGAGTTTTGATTCAAATTGTCTGATGCTAATTATGTAAAGCTGCTTTGTGACAATGTTCATTGTAAAAAGCACTACATAAATAATTTTTTTTTTTGGATTAACTAAAACTCGATTGTTTCTTTCGTTCTTCACCCTGATACTCTTTTAGTGAATTTGAATAAAAGCTTGCATTTGGATCATGGTCATTGTCCATTGTAACATTTTTGGTTTATCTCATTGATAACTCTCTATGAGCCCAGTCCATTTTTTTTAAACCTTACTTGTAAACTTGTTCTCATATCATCGTTAGGCTTTCCAATGGAGTCTCAATTCCTCTCACAGGGTTTTCCTAATTCTCTAGGAGTGTCTCATTTTAAATCTTGGTTCCACTCAATGGTTCTTTTATACTATTTGAAATATTCCTTCATAGTGAAAGTGCTCAGACATTCATAATTTTTCATTGTTTAGATCTTAGCAGAGCGCTAAAGGAAAGTTTTGCTTCTGAGTCTAGGTTTCTGGTTCTGATTGGATTTTTCCCTTCAAGTCTTTGTTCTTCTTGGTGGTTCTTCCTCATGGTGTTAGAAAGTTTGTAGAAAGAATCTTGGTTCCTCAGTGGTTTTTTTCCATGCTATTAGAGTTTTTTCCCCACTTTGAATCTTGTTTCTGCTCTGTAGTTCTTTTTTTATATTATTTGCAGTATTCCTTCATAGTGAAATTTCGGTTAGATAAATTATTGCCTGTTATTGTTTCTTATCAGAAGGCTTAAGAAGGTTTTTTCTTTTTAAATCTTGGTTCCTCTTACTGGTACTTTTTTTGCTCTTAAGATGTTTTCCTTTTCCTTTTTGCTTCTTCTGAGTGGATCTTCTTTACTAGTGCATCGCTTCTCTGCCTTTTGGCTAAGATCAAGTGTAATATCTGTTCTTATCAGTTTAATATCTGATACGTCCTCTATATGAGGGCTGCATATTAAATTGATTTTTTGAACAAGGAGGCGGGAACGGAGCTTGCTCCGCCAACTCCATGCATTGACCCAGTACTTCAGTGCTTCCGGGAGCAGTGCACCTCAGGGCTAGACATGGTCTAGTGGTAAGGATCTGGTCTTGTGACCGGAAGGTTGCCGGTTCTATCCCCAGACAGGGCATGACTGAAGTGCCCTTGAGCAAGGCACCTAACCCCCTAACTGCTCCCCAGGCGCTGGGGGATAAGGGCTGCCCACCGCTTTGGGCACAAATTCTCACAGTGTGTGTGTGTGTGTGTGTGTGTGTGTGTGTGTGTGTGTGTGTGTGTGTGTTTCACTGCACAAATGGGTTAAATGCGGAAGTCAAATTCTGTTGTGTGAAAAATCACATTGGCAAATTGGTGAATCTTAATCTTAAAAAATTTGAATATCATGAAATATTAAGTAAGTTAAGTGATAGAGCACGCAATTAAAAACTCCCCCAATGTCCCTAACCCTAACCCTAACCCTAACCCTCCGCCAGCCTCTTCATCTGATCTGCAAGGTCAATAAACTTAATTAACCAGTTTACTTCTTTTTATTACGTATTATTATTTTTAAACATTATTTGTTATTTATAAAGTATATTTTTTAAAAACACAAAAACAAAATTTGTGTTGCTTTTGGCGGGCTGGAATGGATTAATAGCATTTCAATTCATTTTAATGGGGAAATTTTATTTGATGTACATGCACATTGAGTTACGAGCTGTGTCACAGAATGAATTAAACTCATATCTCAAGGTTTCACTGTATTTCAAGACTTTTTGTTTTAATGTTGATACGTTTTGAATGGTAATTTATTCAATCATTAAATATTTAAATCATTTGAGATTCTGGAGTTCTGATGAGCTATAAGCCAAACTGCTCGACAGTAAAACAAAAAAGGCTTAAAATATCACTTTATATTTTATAATGAATAAAAAATATTTCCCTTTGTGAAAAAAATGATAAACAACAATTAACTTTTTCACATTGTATTCTACACTATTGGCAGTATATGTGTTGATTGCTGGTTTACTTGTGCAGTTCATTTTTCAATGTCCCTAAATATCTCTTCCTCATTGTCACTGTCCTGCCTCCAGACACAGACAGACACATGCTATGAAAAGCCTCATCTAGACGCCCAAGAGATTTATATGAATAGTTATGCCACATCCTATACCAGCCTCTGAGTGAACTCCTAACCTGCCTCAGGAAGTTGTAATCCTGCTCTACACTCATACTGTACTTCATCCCAGGCTTGGCCTCATATCTGAATATCCTGTATATGTCCCACACTATCAGCCGTCCAGCTAATCATTTCTCTGACACTTTTCTCATGTGTTTCTCAGTGTTTGCTCCTCGGGCTCTCATGGACTTTCCCTGCTGCTGTCACCCTCAGCTTGCTTATTAGTGGTCTGGGTCTGGATTCTCTGAAAACTGGTTTTGGTGCTACACAAATAAACTGAACTAAGCTCAACATTTGCATCCAACCTTCTGATTTGCATTTTTCAGACACGTTCAGCAAGGATTGGTGTTGTTTTAATAATGAACATGAGCTCTGTTCAGCTACAATTTGGCATAAAAGTTTGCATTTCTGTTCTGAACTTCGTTTAAATGAGCCAAAATGATTCCCGCATTAAAAATCCAAACCTGGTGGACAATTCGTCTTCTGAGTAATTTAAAATGCGTTTTGAAATATTAACCACATCTTAAAATATTCATGTACTGTATGGCATGTGTGATGTAGACTAATCTCAGATCCTGTAATCTCAGATTCGTTCCATACCTAATGTTCCACTATGAATATTTCAGCCAGAGAGCGGAGGTGAAATTAATCTTGGTTCTATTATTAGAAGAACTGGGTGGCTCAAGCATGCACTGAAATCAATCAAAATCACATAAATTTACCATCTCAGAACACTAACATTCCCTTGCTTCACATGAAGCCTCTAATATTCTGTTTTTTCGGCCTGTAGATTATCTTTAAGATCAGGTTTGACATGGAAAAACAAGAATATACAAGTTTTTACTAAGAAATTATGTGCTTATTGAGATACCAAGTAATCTTTAAAGCACTCTTTTGTTTACTAAGTTGCTGTAAAATTTTACAACTGGGGCCTTGAGTGGCTCAGCAGACTAAGACACTGACACTATGACCAGAGGATTGCGAGTCCGAATCCCGGTCATGCTGTTTGCCATCAACAGCCGGGGCCCAAGAGAGCAAAATTGGCAGTGCTCTCTCTGGGTGAGTAGATGGCACTCTCACTCTCCCTATCACTCTCACACTGACTGATTGGTCCATTCAGAGCTGGGAGTCCTGCGCTTTCCTCCGAGCACATTGGCTCCCCAGTGACGGTGTATCAGCGGTAGTTCAAAAAGAGGCGGTGGCTGTATCACACGCAGTGGAGGAGGCTTGTGCATGTCTTCACCCTCCTAGAGTCAGGGACAGTGCAAAGTGATGGGGAGTGCCCCCTAGTGGATGGGATGGGTTAATGGGCTACTACCACATTGGGAAAGGGGAGAAAATTGGCAAGAAGTTATATAAAAAAAAGAAAAAATAATAAAAATTTTGCAACTGCATACTGACTTCTGACTGCTATGAGAGATTAAATGTAGGAAAAAAGAAATGTGTTTGTAGCATTGCATTGAGGATTTCACGGCATTCAGTGACAAGCACATTTCTGAGGTAAAGATGGATGATCACTACACCAACTCATCCATAACTCATCCCAAAAGTACTGGATGGAGCACCATCATTCCACAGAACGCAGTTCCACTGCTCCACAGCTGCTGGGGGGGGGGGGGGCTT
>BRDA01050674.1:0-18401 GCA_036984385.1 Crenuchus spilurus
CCTGTGAAACACTCATATTGCAGACATTACACCTCGCTGTTGGACTCGTATCACTTTCTAATTTGAAGTAATTCCACACAGCAGACATTATAATCTCGTTCTGATACAAGCTCTGCTCTCGTTTTACGACTCCTTTGTTTATGACAAAGATCGGGCTCAGGTTTCGGATCGGGACATCCCTAGTAATAATGTTTTGGCTATAGCTATACAAAAATATAATGTGTTTTACTGTTATAGCGCTCCCCAATGGTGGAATAGCTAGCTATACTGCTTTAGGCAAAATAGTTTAGATATAGTAATCAAACTCTACATGGACAGTCTGCCTTGCTGATTGCCTTATAAAAGCCTTTTCTAGCTTATTTGAAGGCCATTTGTCTGCACCTACAGCAGGCCTCAGTAAGAGCCATATGGATAAACGTAACACGAGCAGAGTCCTGGAGTCAAAGATCAGCACAGGCTGTGCACCTAGCCTGGGTTAATGGAGACGAGTTTCAGACGCCTGTGTGACTTTCAGATTGAATTTGGGGCAGTAAATGGGGGCAGGGGGCAGTCAGCAGCTGTTAATGCCCCGCAGGTGAAGGGTCTCCCCATGCTTTAATGGTGTCTACAAAGGTCTTTGTTGGTAACAGAGCTTGGTTCTCCTCCCACTGTCCTCTCCAGAAAGATTTAATGATTAACCTCAGAACTACAGTGTGTTCTCCACACAATATGACTTCTAAACAGTGATGTTTTAAAATAATAATAGAAATGTGTGATGTCTCACATGAATGTCTGTAGTGGTGAGGTTTTATTCATTTATAAAGTTCACCTGTTTTCTTAACTAAGCGATGAGTAATGGGACACTGATGGGAGGGGTTTGTGACATGATTGACAGGAGATCAGTGTAAACACAGACAAGCTCTCCAGCCTGTGGTGAGGTTTAACAAACAGGATTTCTCAGCCACATGTTCCCTGTATTGATGACATTGCTTATATACTATATACTTATTATTAAACTTATACTATATACTTATGTCTTTTACACTTCATTTGTGTTAATAGGAAATTAAGGCAAATCCACTAAAGCACCGTTAGTTTGAGTTACATTTGAATTAAGTCAATTGAATGCAGCACTTTCAGTGTCTACTGTGGACAGGAGGATGAATGTGGCTCTTTTGTCCATGTTTCCGCCTTAAGCTTGTGGCTGTAAATTTTAGAAGCTTCATTACAGTGCTGCCCAGTGTTCTGAAGCCCCAGGCTTTCAAACTCACAGCATAATTAATAGTTAACCATTAAAAGTCCAGGCCACCGTTCTTCACTTCTAAAACTTAATTATAATCAGATTACATCGTTTTCTGTGTAATTACCATATATAATACTATTATTCAAAAATGTATTTCCCCATTTCCTTTTTGAGCGCATTATTAAAACTTCAGGATTCTTACATTTTACCCATATCTATAATATTAGCTGGATACATCCTTTAGTATTAAGCAGGATGCTGTTTTTTTTTTTTTTTTTTTGCCTTTCAATCTACACAAAATAATGGTTGTGATGGCTAAACTGCTGTAGATTGAATAGAATTAAGAAAAAATAATTTAAGTTAAAGGTGGGGCTAACTTGCTGAACGGAAGAAAGTGATTTTTGTGACATCATAAAAACTGAATTCAAAACAGACTGTATGGACTGGGCAGCAAACTGTTTATTTAGAAACTTTGTGAACAATGTTTAGACATGACATTAAACTCTTATTGCAAAAAGGTAAATAAAATCAGTTTCACATATGTTTATATTACAAATATAAATGTTTGTATAGAAGAGGTCCTCACTGATCTTGCACAGTAAACTGGTAAATTAATAAGTGGGTAAACAGGTAAAAATACCTCATAAATGCTTATTGAGAAATAAAGATCCACTCAAAATACATTTGAAAAATATCTGATTATTAAAAAGTTAAATCATTAAATTAACCTAATTTCAAATGTTAAAATACCACAAGCTGATCTGTAACCATGTTGTATATCTTCCCACAGTCGTATTTATGCAAATTATTACCAGGTGTATGTAAGCTAACAATGGACGTTTGGGAATAAAGAGGCCAGTCAAAGAGAACTTCCATGGATACCTTTTGTGTTCATGAATGATGTCTATCTTGTTGACAAAGACGGCTGGAGGAACAGGTGACAGAGGCTTGTCTCTCGGCAATGGCTGCCCCTTCAGGGTAAGCAGATGGCAACAGGCCTGTTGCTAGGCGTGAGGCCTGAGGAATCCATTTTTTAATTCCAGATTATTTGCTTCAGAACCACAAGCAATATCCCGAGCATTCCCAAGGCCAAAAGCGGAGGGGGGAGGGTAGGTTGATAGAGGACACAAAAAGACACTCAGCCATTTTAGCACTTGTCTTTGAGGTGGGGAAGGCCAGGATGAGCAAAACATCCATAAAAATGACAGATGTTACATTTGGACAGAAGTAAAATCACACAGAAACTCTGGCAATAATTACATTACCCCACCTTCTGATGTAAACCTAATCCCATCCCAATAACACAGTATAATGTAAAGGGAAGTAAATTAAATCATGTGACTTCATCTGCAGTCCCATGTAACTTGAATTACAATTCCTTTAGTCTACATAATCTAAATGTGCACATATTTGACTTTAATATCACACCAGCTCTGGTTCATATGTTTCATGGAAATCTCTGACAACAACAAAAAGATTTTTTTATAGGCATGTCTTCTGTTGCTTCAGCTAATTTGTGCAAACATGTTCTACCTTTTTCCTCCAGGGTTCTTACTTTGGAAAAATAACCAGCCCCCCCTGTATACACACAGAAACGCTGGCCGTGAAGGGCCAGCAGCCAAGAGGGAAGTGTTGGTGGTCTCCCAAAACGTTTGATGGAGGAGCTCTATGGCTTCCGCTGGTGTTTGTTTTCATCTCAATAGCCCCCTTTTAATGGGATCATACATAACAAGAAACAAAACTGATTTTTCCTGAAGTGAAAACACCTCCACACACACAAACTTGTCAGGAATCGTGTCAACTGCCTGCTGCTTTGATGTTGAAATCCACAAAACAGCAGTGCCAAAAAAGGAATTAAAGGCAGGATACGGGTACCGTGAAAGTGAACCGTTTAAGCGATTTGTTGCAAATTCCTGAAATGCCATTAAAATCCATGCCATATATTTATGGAATAATCACCATGAAAGAGATTTCTTAAAATCAAACAGATTTTCACCTTTGACCATTTTCTAATGGTTGTTAATATTAATAAAGGAGAAGCCCACCAAAATATGCAATTTATTAAGTGGTGTTTTGAGAGAAGCAGAAGCTTTGCGCAGCTGGAAAATATTTTCCTCCATGTTATGCAGTTATGAGCTAATGTAAATTAAAAGATTTGCTGGGATGATTCACAATAACTGGTGTGCTGATTAATTCTAGGAATTCTTGCACATTCCCTCTTAGTTCTACTTTGCACATTCTCTATGACTTATTTCATTACAAAGTATGAACCCAAGATATTACATATTTTCTTTGGTCAACTTCCTTTCATTTAATATACATCCATTCATGTATTTCAGGCCTGCAACACATTCTAAAAAAGTTGGGACAGTAAAGTATTTAGCCAGAGCCTGCACTAGGCATGTTGGTGCCCTAAGTACAAATGCTGTCTGATGCCTCCCTCCTGGGAAGGCAAAGTGCACAGACTTTAAATTCATACTTGAGCTTTTTTGGTGCCTCCATGGACACTTGGGGCCCCATGTGCAGTGAATGATTTGAATGGGCGGAGTGCTGGCCCTGTATTTATCATTTTGTAATGTTGCAGTTCTTAAGCCGTACAACAGTAGAGTGAGAAATATGCAAATCCCTTCCAATCTTTCTTTGAGGAACACTGTTTTTAAAGATTTCAATACATTTCTCTTGCATTTGTTGACAAAACTGCCGGACGTTGCTTCTCAAAGATTCAGTCTTTCATGGACAGAGATTCTGCTTTTGTACAATGACTACAATCATCTGCTGACCTCAAAGTGTTTTACTCTCATCATTAGCCGTAAATTGCCCTGTTCCAACTCTGTTGGAATGTGTTGCAGAGCTGAAATGCAGGAATGAATGTTTATTAACAAATGAAATTACTGTAAGTTTACAAGACAAAACATGAAATATCTTTAGTTTTCAACTGGAGCAGCAAGCTAAAAGGCATCAGTAAAATTCAATAGTCAATAGTCACCTAAATAGTCACTGAAATAACCCAGTCATTTCAAAATATGTCAAAACTAATATGTCAAAACTTCTCTCGATCTGTTTAATCTGCATACAGACTTTAATTAAGATCTCACAGACTAGTTGATGTGTTGGAGAATAATGAAACTATTTAGGTGACTATTGAGATATACTGTTTGGAGAGCAAATATTAGCCTCAACGTCCCATTTCTGTACTAAAGAAGCAAAATTGAATCATGCATTGACTGTTCAGCTCTGCCTGAAGTGGCAAAAATTGTAAATATGATTTCAAGATGCATCATTTCTTTAAAGCTTGGTGAGTCTTATTTAAAATATTTAATATAATGAAGTTAGCATAAAATCAACAACACTGTTTAAAGAGATGGTTCTTCAAGCGTTCTTTAGTAAAGAAAATGGTTCCATATAGAACCATGAACACTCAAAGAAGCCAAAGGATTCTTTTCCATGATGAAATGGTTCTTCAGATTGAAGAAGAATGTACTGATGTAATGATGGTTATATACAGTTTTAACTATGAAAATAGTTCTATCTAGGCCGCAAAAGGGTTCTGCAATCATTAAGATATCAAGCTTGTAATAATAGAGAAATATTATATGGTGCTATATAGAACTTCAAAAGGCTTCTATAAAGAACTGTCTACAGCACATTCCTCATTTGTCTGAAGAATTGTCCTTTCATTGTGCATAGAACCTTTTGGGTCCTTTGAGTGTTCATGGTTCTAAACAGAACCATTTCCTCTACTAAACAAACCTTACAGATCCACCTCATTTAAGATTGTAGGAAAGCGTTTATGATTGTAATGTTGCAGAATTGAATTTGAGAGCCCACAGATCTGAACACAGAAAGTTCTCCACCTGTTTTCTGTACAGCGTCAATGACATAATTCTTAACTCATTAAACTGTAGCAGTGGCAGAGTGAGGAGAGCAAGTGCCATACAAACAGAGCGGCCGAATATTTGTCCGAGAAGACTCAGAGGCGTCATGAAGTCTGCTGGAAGAGCCTTTCGTCATCTTACATTTCCTCCCTTGCTCTGTCTCTCCTTCTATCTGAATCCCCCCCATCTCCTTCTCCTTGTCCTCACAGCTTGTTCCTGGTCTCTCTCACATCCTGATTATAATGTAATTATCTCATTAAAAGCTTTATTGATGTACAAAAAGGCTGGACCTGAAGTTTGCATTCCACACCCAGGTTCTTTTTAATCCTTTCATTTCATTGGGTTGTCCCACAATCTGCAGAGAAATGTCTTCGTCAAGCTTTAAAAGGGTAAAAGCTTAGGCCTGGGTTTTGTCTCATTGATAGATTTGGTACAATATATTCCTCTTGTGTATATCTATGGGTTGTTGTACATCATCTTCCATCCAAAGAAGAGTTAAACTGACATGACATGTGGCCATAATTCACTGCCCTGCAGCAAAGTTTATAAATCTTTGCTAACGTGACCACTTAGCACAAATGAACAAATGCTACCAACTTCTAAGCAAAGAAACAGTGACAGAGAAAGCAGATAAAGCTTAGTTTGATCAAACTCATGAACCACATTTAGTTTTATTATACTACATGTAACATTTTACTCTAGAGTTCCTTTAGAAACTTTTCAGTTTACTACTCAAATGAGATTTTAATCAGCTGAGACATGATTGTTCTTTTTTAGTTTAGAACTGTAGCTGCAAGGCTAACAATGCTAAACACTAAAACACATTTAAAGAGCCCCATACTAGATTAGACACTATGTTATTTAGATGACTATTGACTTCTAGTATTTGTTAGCCTTGCAGCTCCATTTCTAAACTGTAGAGTAAATTTGTACTCAAAACACATCAAATAATCTGAATTCTAAATTCACCTGAACGCCAAATTAATTTGAAAGTAAAATCAAAATCACCAAAAATTGCAGTTTCACTTGAAATTAAAATTAAATGAAAGTCAAAAGATTTGAAAGACCTTTAAACTAAAAATCAAATCACCTAAAGGCCAAACCACCTGACAATTCAATCACCTGAAAGCCAAATTATCTGAAAATTAAAAATCACCTGAAAGCCAAACTGTCTCAACCCTAACTTAATTAAAGAGCAAAATCACCTCAGTCCTAACTTAACATGAAAGTCAAATCATATGAAAATAAAATCATCTGAATTTCAAATTCACATGAATGCCAAAATCATCAGAATTACAACTTAATTTTAAATCACTTGACTATATCACTGGGATTTGAGCAGTTAACTAAAATGTTTTTCAAAGGCCTAAGGAACATGACAAAAATTATATTCACATTTAAATACATTTTTATCATTAGTTTTTCATATGTGACATTGTGCATCAATAAAATGCTGCAGCATAAAAAAAACAGTAAAATCCAAATTGTCTAAAGATTGAAAAAATAAAATGTTAATGAATGAGCAGAGATAATATGAATCCATAAAACTTAGTGAATTAAATTCACTCAGTATCATTTACAGTATAGAGTCAAGTTGTTTACTTATGTTTAAGTGTTGAAACTGCACAAGTTCAACCTAAATTGTTTTCCACTTGCAAACATAAACTGTTAAGGAATGAGCAGAAAAGTAAATCAGCAAAAATGAATGAATTAAATATGATGCTATCACTTCCAGTATTACATTTATTATCACATAGTTGTATTTGTGAGCTTAAAATGAAGCATGGTTTAAACAGAATAAAATTTACATAAACAATACTTCCAAATATTTAATTTTTCTCAAAATTAATAAGAAATTAATGTCTGAAGCACTAAATGATAAACAGCCTATTAGGAAACATACTTCCAACTTGTATCCTTAAATGTACACATTGTCTATTTGATCAGTTTCACTGGTCATATGCACTTTATAATTATATAATTACAGACTGTAGTCCATCTGTAATCTCTTCATTATTATATTTTTCTCAGCTAGTACAGACAGGTTAGGGTCCAAAATATTATTTAATTCAGACACCATTATAGCAAAACAATTACTAATACCTAGAAAGAAGGAAAGATACACAATTATACACAATAGAGCATTAGAATGCATTACAATCAGAGTTATAACTAGGGTTCAAAAATTATAAACCAGTGTAAAGCCTGCATGGAGCGGATATGGACCCTCTGTATACTTTGTTAGCCTCCTTTCACCTTGTTCTTCAAAGAACAGAACCAGTAGGTATTTGGGTGGTGGATCATTCTCAGCAATACAGTGACACTGACATGGTGGTGGTGTGTTAGTGTGTGTTGTTCTGATATGAGTGACTCAGACACAGCAGAGCTGCTGATGGACTAGAGGACCAACACAAACTGTGAAGCAACAGACCCACAAGGTAGACAAACAAGGTAGGGGTTTCTAACAGAGTGGACAGTGAGTGAACACAGTGTTTAAAATCTCCAGCCCAGATGTGTCTGATCCACATAACTCACACATAATCTACAGTAACACACCACCATCACATCAGTGTCATTGCAGTACTATATGATCAGTGGAGCTGATAAAATGGACAGTGAGTGTAGATACAAGATAAATATATAACACTTTATAATAACTTTCATTAATAGCTCATTAACTAATGATTAATAACTGTGAACAAATCATTACTACACAAGAATTTCATTAAGAAATGATTTACTAATGATTTGTTAACATTTGCAAAAATGAATACAATCATTAGTAACTACATGAACTGTCATTTATAAACATTTGTTCATGTTCAAATTCTCTTGAATAAATGATTTGTTCACAGTTATTAATTATTAGTTAATGGCTTATTAATGAAAGTTATTAAAGTTATTATAATAAATATATTTAAAACCAGAAGTTCACATCCACTGTATAAAAAGACACAATCTTTCTTAGATTTCTAATCTTAAATCAGACTAAACCTTTTTGGTTTTAAGTTAGTTAGGATTACCAAAATTATTATTATTGCCAGAATAATAAGTGAGAGTTTGTTAGAGAATTTTATTACTTTCTACAAAGTCACAAGTTTGCATACATGTCCTTAGTATGTGGTAAGATTGCCTTTAAACTGTATGACTTGAGTGAAAGGTTTCAAGCATCCTTCCACAAGCTTCTGATAATAGATTGCTGGAATTCTGGTCCATTCTTCCTGACAGATCTGGTGTAACTGAGTAAGGTTTGTAGTAGGTTGGCTTTGTGTGTGTGTATCTATCTATCTATCTATCTATCTATCTATCTATCTATCTATCTATCTATCTATCTATCTATCTATCTCTCTCTCTCTCTCTCTCTCTCTCTCTATATATATATATATATATATATATATATATATATATATATATATATATATATATATATATATATATATATATATATGAAGGTATGGTGGTGGGAACATGGGAAAAGTAGACTTAAGTATAAAAAAAAGAGTTTGACTCCTGACTTCACTTTTTTTTCTTTCTCTTTTCAGTCCAAGTGAATCAACAGACAGTCCACTGTCTAACAGGCAAAAGAAATTGAACATTGCATTTTCCAACAGACATTAATAAGAAATACATCATTCTCCAAAATTAATTTGTACAGTGGTACATTGTTGTCCCGCAAAATAAAATAATAAAAATAAACATTTTGACTCATAATATGACATATGTCACTTTTACTGCACATTTTCTTATAATAGCAAAATGTTTTCTCATAATTATGATATTTTTGTCTTAATTATATGTCTTAATAGCACCATGTTTAATGGCTTATTTTTTATTCTGTGTGGCAGCAAAATAACACCATACAAATTAATTTTGGAGAACACTGTATTTCTTATTTATGTGTGTTAGAAAATGCAATGTTCTTTTGCTGTTCAGACAGTACATGTTGCTGATTACTTTGGACTGAAAAAAAGATGAAAGAAGAGGAATGTAGTCAGGGCTGTAACTGTGCTTGATGCTTCATATACAATATTAAGAAGAACTCTGTATACTTGAGTCTAATTAAATATGTACCACAGTTCAGTTAACTCTCAGTCTCCACCCTTAGTAGGTGGACAGAGTTTTCACTACTTGTTTCTAATAGGCTGTTTATCATTTCATGCTCCAAGTTCCTATTTGTAGTAAATTTTTGACAGTGACTTTACATTCTGAGAAATTGAATACTTTGAAAAGTTGGCATTGGTGTGTTCCAGTGGTTCCAGACTCTTATAAATGAAGAACCATGTTTTCGTTGTAGTTACTGGAAAAGGCTTCTTAGGGTGTAATAAAAGTGAGATGCTTTAAAAAACTTTATTTTGTCTAAAACATACCTCACGTTAAGCTCACAAATAATGTCATAATAATTCATAAATATCATATATTTATAATTAATATTTTATTCTGATAATGCAAGCCTGCACCTTTACTAGGAAAGCCATGATACAATACGTTATAATAAATTATAAGCTTTTGGCTCAGTCATTTATAAGTAGGCAGTTGTGTTAGTTATAAGCTGTGACAGAGTTTGACTTTGATGTATAACGTATTATGAACACAGCTTATGATGCATTATGCTAACAATTGATAATGTATAATAAATGGCTATAACGTTATGCATTTACATAAACAATTACAGCTGTTATAAATAATTAAAGCTGATTATAATACTTTTTGAATGCATTACAATGTTTTATAAATGTATTCATGGAGTTTTATAGACGTATAACTGTATCGTGATAATGATATACCCCTATCAAGCCTCTATGCTTATAATTACAGAAGACTTAGGTTAGTGAAATAATCAGATTCAAGCAGAATAACTGTAAGTTTGATATTCAGTAAACAGACCTGCCTCTTGTGACCCTCCATATCAGAGCTATGTCAGCATGAGTGTAGTTCAGCATTGCAAATTCACTTTTTCAATAAATATTCTGTGTGAATTCCAGCTGTGAATGCTAGGCCAGGTGGTTGCATCTTCCTGACATCTTGGAACTTCCAAGTACATCTGGTATTGGCAGTAACCATAAATGAAGTTAGGCCCCTGGATCTGGTGAAGGATCACTCACTTAGCACACCTGAATAAGTGAAGTACATGTATAAGGGACTGTTAGACTAAGTGTCAGGTTTTATTAGTAAATGTAAAAACAAGTTTGATGGTTATTAAACAGGATGAACAAACAGTCACCTCAGAACAATGCTATAAACTATAGTAATGATATGAAATAAGAACATACATAGACAGACAATACTGAAGTGTGACTAGACAAAGAACAAAGGGAAAGATCTGAATATACTGTGTATACATGAGTAAGCAGGACAAGGACTAGGTGAAAGGGCTGTGGACATGGCAACATATGAGACTGTGGCCTCAGGCCTCAAGCTTACAGCCTGGTGCCTTCAACCGCATCACACCAGTGCCACTATCTCATCTTATAGTATGAACCTCAAATTTATTATTGCCTAATTATACAGACTTTTTTCAGATTTGGGTTCTACATTCCACAGCTGAGATCTACAGCACTGTTAAATTCTGGTTTCATTTATATTATAGATGATGTAGATGAAGTTCAAATAGAAAACTCTAAATGGATGTTTTGTGAAACTGTAATGTCTGACCTGAGAATTTAGCCAAACAGCATACAGGGTAAAAAATAAAAAATAAAAAAGCACGGAGTTTCTTTTTCTATTCTGTTGCTTATTTTAATCTCACATTGGGAGTTCACCGTGGCGTCGGCTGTATGGCCATGTGTCTCTGTCTCTCTCTCTCTGGAGGTTTTTATGGGGATTAGGTTTGAAAATCCTGATGAAAACATGAGGATTACCAGCTTTAAAAAATGCCAATATGTGCAGGTTTTTAACACTTCAACTTTTAACCATTTAAATGAGTGTTTGTTATTGTTATTCGGAAAACTCTCCATGTTTACATCTCCTCCTGCTCAGATACAGTATTTCTCTTGAGACAAAGACCTCAGTAATCTCACCTGTTTCTTCTCTTGAGCTTTGGCACAAGTCTCACATTGTGCTCAGATAATAACAGTCATGTTTACTAAAGATCTCAATATGAACTCAACAATTTCTCATCCAGGATTAAGAGTATTGTCAGTACTGATGCTGTTAATGATGATTATAATGTTTGTCTCGTTCAACAGTATCTCCTTTTGGTAGCAAACTGTTTCACTTTGGATCAGACTTGTTCTAGCACAGCCCACAAACGCTCATTTGAATTCAGATCTGGGGAACTTAGAGCTCACTGTCAGGAAGTACTGACCACATACTGACCACCCTACAAATCTGGTCATTTCAGAAATACAAGCCAGTCGACCGTAACACTGATCAAAGTATTCATGTTACCTTCACATAAGTTACATTTTCTACATCCATCATGTCATGTTCTAATATATTATAGACATTCACATGCACCATTCTTATGAGATAATCAATGTTATTCCCTTCATCCTTGAATAGATATACTTTTTTTATAGTCAAGTTATTTTACATAACCGTGTAACCATTTATTATTCCACTGTCTATGGGTATAGTTTCACTGCCCATTTAATCACAAACCTTTCCAGCTTGATGGTATACAATTAGAGACTTTATTTAATCTCCTGATGCCCTTTGTAACCCAGAGATGTTCACTTGTGGTTCCTGAGATCTACAAACTTGGAGAGTTCAGTTCCAATATACATGAAGGACATTCAAATGACAAAGATTTTTATGTTGGCATCAAACAAGGGGCAGCAGAGTAGAACCCCTAGCACTGCATTTCCCAGATTTGCAGAAAAAAAACCCTTCTTGTGAGCCATTCGAGAGGTAATGTGATGTAAATGAGAGTCTGGAGGGCTAGTGTGTAGGGGCTAGGGAGCATGTCGAAGGGCGAGTTTTGTTTTGGTATTTGGCCTCGGCCGCACGGCTTGATTCAGCCTCGGCCGATCGCTCGGCTCGGCTCATGTGTGTGTGTGTTTGTGTGAATACGCACATGCAAGCCTGTAGCATGATTCGTGCTCTATTATTTTATATAAATATTTTTTCCCTTTGTGGAAAGAGGACTTACTCTCCCTAAAACTGAGGGACACTCTCTGTCAGACTGAATGTGTTATGACACGCTGATTTGCATGACAAGGGCAGCAGAGCAGCAGACAAAGGGTGTTAATGGCTCCAGCATTCCAGCGCGGGGGACAGAGACAACAAAAAATTTCATCAGGTTGGGAATTCTAGTGATAGTTGAATGGTGCAATAGTTCAGTTGATTCTGCCCTGCCCATACACCAGCCATGCTTCTCTGACATTGCTCAACTCCACTACAGCAGAAACTGGTTAGTTGGATGCTCCACATGCGTGTTTTATAGTTCGCCAACAGGAACTCTCACCTCATCACACCTCTGCGGTTATCTGACTCACTGAACAGAATGGTGGGTCTTGCAATGGCTCCCTTTTCCCCAAATTGGACCTAATTCATGAGACATGTCTGGAAATCAAACATGCTTCCTTGGGTTGCCCAATGCTCATCCCATATCATCCATGATTACAGACTAGGATGAAGCTTTTTCAGAACTATTAACTGCACATGGAACTGAATGTGATGTGAGTTAAGGGAATGTGTTCTCCATCACTGCTACACTACTGCTGCTCAATAGACCCATGCCAAACATCAAATACATGTAATAGGAACATATCTAGCAGGAGGAGCTTGAAAGATTTTGGATTGTATGTAAAAAAATCTTACAGGATGGTCATTGTGCATATATAATGCATGACAAACCCAAAATTTCATCTTAAGTTACTCTAAAGTTATTGCATTTTGGCACCTTTTGTACATTCAAACAAATACAAATGACACTGTATCACTATACTGTATATCAGTGTGTTTACATGGTTGCATGCCACCATCATGTTTGTATCATTGTGTTCAATACTGTGAAAATGCAGGTGCACAGGGGTGACAATTTAGAGAAATCAATGAGGGGAGGGGCTGTATATGTTTGGGGAGGGGTTTTTAAAAGGAGCACTGAAGTGAGGATCTGTATTTGTGGGTGGGGCTTTAAATTAAAGACTGACAGGAATTATTGTATTTGTGGTTTTTTGTAGGTGGGGCTTTCGAGGCAACACATAAGAGAGGAGCTACATTTGACAGGAACATCTCTGCTAACGTCCATTAAAATCAATGGGTTTGCTTGTAAGGGGTTAAGTATTTCTCCAAAGTGGAGAGGATCTTGCATCATACATGGCTGACAGACATTTTTAATTATTCTCATTGCCACCTCAGACATGTTTGTGTCGTCTTTTCTTTCCTTTCCACAACAAACTGAGATCTTTTCCAAGCACTAAATCAAGACTAACGTGTTTTCCGCTGGGCCTTCAGAGCGAGGCGACTCTGGAGGAGATCCACTCTGGGGTAATTGTGGCCTCCTAATTGCCCCGGCACCACTGGGCTTTGTGTCCCCCTCCCAAATGAATGCCATGTGCTGCTGTAGTGAACGCCCGAGTGAGCGGCTGCGCCATTCTCCGAGGCGCCGCAATGCAGGCCGAGTCAGCCAAAAGCAGCATAACTAAAGTCTACTGTCTGTAAAGGACTCCATCTCGTTCTTTCTTTCTCTCTTTTCTGTCTCTCTCTGATTATAAATGCCAAAGTATTTGTATTGCCCACCCGTGTGCACTTCTGGATGCTGGGGTCAGTGAAGCTGGTAAATGTACAACGTTCTCCATACTGTCCTTATAACAGTACCAGTCTAGCATTATTATCTAACCCAATTACACTCCAACACCCTTTAATACTTTAATTTTACCACAATTATCACACGAGCTGCTTGGGACAACTCAGCCTGCCCACACTCCACTTTCTGTCAAACACAGTTTACTATTCTGGCTTTGATGATGCTCAACAGCTAGAGAAGTTTATTGTTTCCCTTCTCTCACTCATTTATTTTACTGGGACAGATAGTAGAATCATTGAGCTCTGAATTACATAAAGATCACTGATGTTTCTGGAAAATTGGGATAATGTGGGTAGCACTGAAATTCATTCATTCATGATCACACCCGCTTAATCCTTATCAGGGTCGCAGTTAGTCCCCTCACTGGGTGCAGGGCAGGGCATTACACTATTCAACTAAGCCCAGGACAGGGCGCCAGTCCATTGCTGGGTGAACACAAGCTAACTATGAAAACAAGACATTAAGAGAAAAGACAGATAAGCTAGTACAAGGAATACTAATAAACAAACAGAAAAAAAACAGACACTAAACTTAGAGTACAGACACAGAAACAGGATCAAGATATGTAAACAGAGTCAGTACCTGAACCTGAATCCTCAGGACTGTGAGAGTTTGTGATTGCATGTGGAAACAACAATATACTAGGCAATGAGTAAAGTTCTGGGTTCAGTTTACATAGTAATGTTAATGAAGCTTCAGTAAGGAACAGCTATACAGAGAGTGACATGAGCACTCTTGAGGGGATTCTGGGCAACATAGTTCTTGGAATGAGGAGAGAACTCCACAGGAAGTCACGTGATGCTCAGGAACGCTAAATATCATGGGATATGAAGTCCTAGGTAGGTCAGAGACAAAATGGGACAGAGCTTGGATGAGTGTGGAGCATCACATTAAGATTCTGTATTTCTTATTTTGAGCTACAAGCCTTGATCAACATCTCATTGCCAAAAATGCTTCACTTTATGTGTAAATATGACTGCAATACGCACCAGTATGAGAAATGTTCACTGAAATGTTAATTCAGTCAAATTCAAGAAAAACTGAACACAGGAATGAGGAATGTAATATGGACACATTCTGAAATTTTGTGTGGGTCCTGATGACTCCCATTCTGTTTTCTTTATTTCTGAGTAGGGGATTTTGAAGCAGATTTAACTGGAATTGTTCCCTCTTCCCAAAAACCTTTATGAGTGGAGGTGCATTTTTTCCCAGGCTTCAGCTGCCTGCTCCTCTGGGACAGATGCAAGCCCCACATACACAGTAAGAAGAGACAGGAAATGGCTAAAAATAGTCCTGATTAAAGGTATGTTATGGCACAGGAACATGTGGAGGACGGGTTCTGCAGCAAGCATAACTCTCCTGAACATTCTCCACGCTTTTTCTCAGGCCAGGCTTGGGAACCGGCCCGTTTATTTTCCTTTCGGCTTCAATGTCCACTCCGTCATGGTTCAGAAGTGGAGTAGTACAGTGTGAGAGTGTGTGTGTGGGTCTGTGCTCAGAGGAAGTGTGTGAATTTTCTTCCTGTTTGACTCTTACTGTGACACAGTGGCATCGATTCAACACTCAGATTAACTCATAATAGATGACAGATTGCAATTTCTGTTTTTATTAACACTCCTAAAGGAATGTTTCACTCAAAAATCATACTTATACAATTTCCCAATTCACTTGTCACTCAGCCAAGACATGGTAAGACCTGGGGATGCAAGGTTAATACCGCTAATAAACACTAGTCAGTCAACAGCCCAGACATTTCTGTAAAATTATGTACGTCACCAAAACCTCTGTCCACTGTATCCAGGTCTTCATTAAAATCACAGGGCGGTGGACACAGTATGACTTACAGTATAACTTGTGTAGTTGAATGATACATTTGCCATCTTATACAACGTGATGTATTTCTGAGCTGTTTCAGGTGATTATTGGGTTCTAATGTTTGTTAGCACTGTAAGCCTCACAGATCCATTTCTAAATTAAAGAACTCCAAAGATAAAAAAGGCTGAAAGACATTTCTTTAAGATAAGTGTCACCATAGATGCACTCATTCTTCAAGTCTGTGCAGCACCTGAGCAGCTCTTAATGAATGGAAACCTTGTAAAATTAACTTTGTTACAGGCTCTCAAATAAAAGCAGAGCTCCCAGTGCAGTAATTTTGTCCCGCCACAGGCTACCCCCCCCTCCCATGCCCCTTTCATCATCGTCAAATTAAACCCTGGAAATCTGATTAGAGATATATTCCTCCCCTCGAACGCATGTACAAACCCAACATTTGATGAAATCTTTCCGGATGCGATGTGCTGTTCTTTTTGTGGGACCTTCGCGTGTTTCACTCAGCACACCAGAAGAGGAGGAGGGAAATGTAGAGCACACATTTCTAAGCAGGATCATGTAGGCCAATTACAAACACATGACACTGAGGGGAGAAGTATATTAAAGGCTGAGAGTATTACTTTAATACAGAGACTGCAGTGGCGGCTTATTTACAGTATAAGAATAAAAAATGCCCATCTGTGAAATTTTGATGCATTGGGTTAAAGCGACAGTTTGGCGAGCCATCAAATGTACACATTCCAACCCACAAACTGTGGTCAACCAGCCAATACATGACTGCACAAAAGCAAGGCCTTTTTGAACTTCTGATAAAATTACATTTTGTTGATTTTCATGAGAAAAAGTGTTTTTACAATGTGTTAATTTCAGCAAATAAATAAAAAGTGTGTACTAAAACTGATTTAATTGGTTCCCAGGGATGCAAAAACAAAAACACGTCTTTATGATGCATTGCTCAACAGTAGCAGCAGCCGCCATCTTGAAGGTGGAATTTCAGTTCTTCTGTTGATATTTGGATTAATGAACATCTCAACACATTGTAAGACACAATGCTCACCACTAAAACTTCAATTACTTGTTGGCTACATTAGCAGTAAAATTCCTGTGTTAAAATGAACATACCTAAAGAATAGTAAATAAGGGACATTGAAGTCTCCCCTTATATGAAATAAAAGAAAGGTGGAGACAAACAAGGCAAAGTTTCCTCCGCCTCACCTTTTTGGTGTAATGGGACACCTCAGCAGTCATTGTCCTGCTCATCAAACACATGTAGGCAATTGTGTAATTATACAAAAAAAACATGTGGAGTAGTCTATAAAGAACCTGAACTGTTTGTAGTGGGATATTTCTTTGTCATGCATGGACAAGGATAATGTATCAATTAACTGATAACAACTATGACTTTTATGGTTACAATTCATAGTTTCCAGATCATTCACACATAAAGTGGTTATTAAACTTTTTTAAACTAGCTGTACTTAATTTTTTTTCTGTTACATAGAACATAAAAATATAATAGAATTATGTTATGGATGCACAATATATCAGCAGCCAATATATTATGTGCTGATAAATTGAAAAAATAAAATTATGTGGTAAAATCTCCAGCCCAGATGTGTCTGATCCACATAACTCACACATAACCTACAGTAACACACCACCATCACATCGGTGTCATTGCAGTACTATATGATCAGTGGAGCTAGCTGATAAAATGGACAGTGAGTGTAGATACAAGATAAATAGATAAAATTTTATAATAACTTTCATTAATAGCTCATTAACTAATGATTAATAACTATTAATAACTAACAAATCATTAGTTCATCAGTATTTCATTAACAAATGATTTACTAATGATTTGTTAACATTTGCAAAAATGAATACAATCATTATTAACTACATGAACTGTCATTTATAAACATTTGTTCATGTTCAAATTCTCATAAACGATGAGAATGATTTGTTCACAGTTATTAATCATCAGTCAATCAATAGTTAATGAGTTGTTAATGTAAATGAGTTGTAAAGTTATTATAAAGTGTTACCAGTTTTTTTAATCTGCAACATATTGAAATTTTAACTGATAATTCCAACTGATAATTTTGTGTCCTATTTCTAGCTTGTACATGGTGAGAGAAATATCCTTTTCTACAGCCCACACTCCTCTCTACTGGCCACTCTTTAATTCCATGCAGTGGCAACTGATGTGCATAATCCAGCGTGAAGCTTACATTCCATTACAATATTTAGATTAAAATAGTTTGTTTAAGTTATCAGAATGATATCTGATATTAGCAGTGTTGCGAATAACGGCGTTAAAAATAATGGCGTTACGTAACGACGTCATTTTGTCAGTAACGGGATAAAATAATGAATTACTTTTCCTGTCGTTACAACACCGTTGATGTTACTGGTCATTAAAAGTGGTGCGTTACTATATATTGATATACTAACAGTAATCCGAGCGGACCTCTGCTCAGGCTAGTGAGGAGTAACCAGTGGTGGACAGTAACAAAGTAAATGTAATTCGTTACTGTACTTAAGTAACATTTCCATGTATCTGTACTTTACTTAAGTACTTTTATTTGTTAAGACTTTATACTTTTTCTTCACTACATTTGAAAGCGAAACTTTTTACTTTTCACTTCATTACATTTACAGAAACATCTCGTTCCTTTTTTATTTTTAAATCAACGCTTAATAAAATACCGAAAGGTCAAAG
>BRDA01050677.1:0-41799 GCA_036984385.1 Crenuchus spilurus
CAAAATGTCTGATACTGATTATGTAAAGCTGCTTTGTGACAATGTCCATTGTAAAAAGCGCTATATAAATAAATTTTGATTTTTGATTGATTGATAAAAATGCTGATCTAGTTTTAGTGATGATGAAAATCATAAATACAAACAAATCTGATGTAAGATCAGTTTTCTGCCAACTATTTATAACTCACGTAAGTCACATTAAAGTGTTTTTTTGTTTGAGAGAAGTTTGTGTGATGTAGATTTACAGAAACAACTGGGCTGTTTAGGTCAGGGGTGGATTTGGAAGTTCTGGGGCCCCAAGCAATGTAATGTCTGGGGGCCCTGATCAAACAGATTATTTTTGTGGTTATGGTGTGGTATAGGCTTAAACATAAATTTAATTATTATTATTGATTATTAATAAATATGAACTATTATACATACATTTTAAACATTACTTAAACATTATTATTCATAATATTTTATTAGGAATTACTAGTTAATATTAATAATATACTAATAATAGCTATAACATTATTATTATTATTATTATTATTATTATTATTATTATTATTATTAATAATAACATAAACTATTATTAATAATTAATTAAATATTAATTATTAAATAATAATAAACTGTTCAAATCGTGTAATATAAATTTTCACCCAATTCTGTGTTACACCTTGATAGTCAACTTCACTCCAGTTCATTAACACCAATTTTACACTCATGTTTGGACTGTATGGTCAATAGACCTCATTTACCCATAATTATACCTCATTTTTCAGTAAAAATAAGCAGAAAGTCTGAATTATTTTGATAATAGTTCAACTTAGAGACAAGTAAATGGATGGCTTATCACAGTGGGGGAGAGAGAGAGAGAGAGAGAGAGAGAGAGAGAGAGAGAGAGAGAGAGAGAGAGAGAGAGAGAGAGAGAGAGAGAGAGAGAGAGAGAGAGAAAAGCAGTGTAAAGAGAAATAGGCGTCCGACTGAGTGGCTGTTTCTTGCTGGGTCCTAGTGCACGACCCGTCTCTTTTTAATATAGCGTAACACTGTTTTTGACAGAAAAATCAGCAGAGAACCAAAACGGTCTTTTTGCCAACCTCTTTTGGCCAGCAGGGGGCCCCCTGAATTCCGGGGCCCCAAGCAATTGCGTGGTTTGCGTGTTGGTTAAATCCGCCCCTGGTTAAGGTGACAGTGAGCAAAGTTACCCTTACAGCTCCAGTTCAAATGTAAAGAAGCAAACTGTGCATTTAAACACCAGAAAAAAGTTCAAAGGCCACACACAAACTCTCTCTAATATACACACACACACACACACACACACACACACATTAAAGAAACTGGATTGATGTACAAATTGAATTTGCATTTGACCCGTATGATCCCAAACAAAACAAAAAACAATCTCAGACATAATAAAAACAAATTCAGTACAGAGGATATAAAGGTACCCTGAATCAAAGTACCCTAAGTTCTTGCTGAAGCCATGAGTGGATGTCTTACAGTCCCAACAGGTCCTGGATATAAGATTTTCAGGAGTTCAGGAGGAGCAAGAGGGTGAGGATGTATCTGAAGAGGAAGATGGGGAGGAATGCAACCCAGAGGATGATGCATCTTCAGAAGAAGAAATCCCTCAAGCTGACAGACATTTTTGTCAAAGAACGGCAATATTACATGGTCCTCATCAAATTCAGACAGCAACCAGGGAAGAACAGCAGTATCAAACATCATAAGGATGACTCCAGGGCCAACAAGGTATTCAGTGGCCCATGTCCAGGACATTTCATCCACCTTTCTCATGTTCATCACACCAGCCATTGAAAAAATCATCCTGGAGAATACAAATTTGGAGGGTTTCAGGAAATATGGAGAAAACTGGAAAAATATGGATGAGATAGACCTGCGTGGCTACATAAGGCTTTTGATATTAGCAGTTGAATATAGGTCCTGTGGCAAGGCTACATATATAGGCTCTGGGATCTAGATAGTCAAAGGGCAATTTTTCATACCACAATGCCGCTGAAAATCTGTCAAACTTTCTCAAGAATGCTGAGATTTGACAACCATAATTCACTTCCTAAAAATATAAAACAAACTGTTGACAAAATTCCAGATTGTTGACAGTTTTTTTTTCATCTTTCAATATAATTAATTCAGAAGCAATTACTTCACATTTATACAATAGCAATAATAAACCTTTACTGTGTAAAAGAAAACTTATGACAGTTGGTTTGTGGTAAAAAAGTGTAGTCCCAATTGTGTAACAACAAAATACATAATAAAAAAGAAATGAAATTGAGCTGAATTGATAAATAACAGGTTGTTTCATCATGTAAATTAGATTTTGGATTTAAAATTCAATCAAGCTGCTTTATTTTGGGACTTTGGTAGTGCGGGTCATTTTTGACCCATAGGACAAGGGGAGTAAACAGAATGTTAAGGTTGCACAAGGGTTAAACTGAGCTTACAAAAAAAGGAAGGAAGTTCAGTTTGACTCAAATAGCACATTTGATGGCATCATCATACAACACACACGCACACACACACACACACACACACACACACAGCTTTTAAGTGACTTCTAGTGAGGAAAGCTTTGTCAACTAACTGTAAGTAAAGTTTCTTTATCAAAGCTCTTGTGCATGAGATTGAATATACAACAGAAATCATACTGTTCAAATACAGTTTAAGGTGGATAGTGAGCTCTTTCTGCAGGTTTAATTCACTATTATAACTAATCACTAAAGCCTAATTGAACTTATGTCTTCATCTGAACTGTGGGTTCATTTTACAAGGACATAATTCTGCACATTTTTATGGAAAACAGTAGGTCATTTATTAACCCATTCAGTGTCTTTAAGGATGGTAAAAAATATCTGTCTAAAAAAAATAGTGTGAGAACTTCCTCACTCTTATTTCTTGACCTCCACAGAGTAGACCACACGGATCTGTGGTCTGAGTTCCCTTCTGCATTTTTTTTTGTCTCTGCTGTCCATAATTCTTTTTTTTCTTATTTTTCAACTATAGACATTATATTAATGTTCTTCACTCAAAGTCATAAAATTTACATTGATCTAAACATCAGTTAATATTTATCTAACTTCTGTTTACCATATCTATAATAAAACCTGGATATGTCTGCAATTTATTTTACTGCATTGAACAAATAAAAAAAACCCTTTGTACATCACTAATAACACCAGGGACTGTTTTGTGAATGAATCTGAAATGTTATGTAATCAATTTCCATAAAATTCGGGTTTCAGCTCACTTTCTGACATCAGTTCTGGTGTAAACATGGACTTCAGATGTGGAATCCTATCACTGATGATCCTGATGATTATTTCAGGTAAGATTATTCTACTGAATTAAAGTGTGAAACATGATATACAGAATTTATTAGCATTATGATACTTCAGTAAAGAGCCCTGATACTGGAAGGATGAGCATTAATGCAAGAGAATGATTTTAAGAGGACACATTATGGAAAATCTCTATTTGGGTAACTAAAGTGCCTACCAACCCAAACACTGTGAAAAATGTTAACCCAAATGATTTTTTTGTTGAAGGTCTGTGTCTGTTAACATGAAAGATAATCACTGATTCAGGACTGGACTTCTGTTATTGTGAAATAAATAATCTTAGCCACACCCCAAAGTGTAACTCTACCCATGAGTTTGTACTGTGGTTGGCCATTTTATATTTACACATAAAACAGACAAATAGAGCAGAAACTCACAGAATGGTTTAGGGTTATCACTTAAACAGGCAGCATGTACCACCAGATACATTAACTATAATTTATCAAATTTTAGCCAGTTTTAGTATTTGGGTCACATGATTTGGTTCTAGTTGTTTGAGATGGTTTTGTCAGCCTGACCAGAAATCATCATGGCCACCTATGCTGCAGGAGATGATGAGCATGTGGTAAATAAAAAAAGAGATCATATTTATTTTCAGTAAAGTAATAGTATAAACTGATTATATAATTATATTGTTAATTATATTGTTAATATATTATATTGTTAATATATATTATATATATAATTATATTGTTGTGCAGGTAGGTGTATTTGGTCTAGTGTATGATTTTCTATTGTGAACTGGCTAAAACACATTTGGCCATTGACACGCCCCCTGCTGGAGCAGACGCGGCGGAGCAACAGGACCTTGACCTACATTCCGCCGCAGACACGGGCACACGCCTCAGTCGGCGCCGCGCGCGCAGGTCTGATTCGCCAGAGTACTGATTGCACACCTGAAGCTCATTTCACCACACTACTTAAGATCAGTTCACACGCCGTTCGAGGCGAGTTATTGCCAGCCTTTAGTTGCAATCTACGAGCCTTCTTTCGAGTGTTTTGGATCTCCTTTTGGTTTTCTACTTTGGATATCTTCTTGACTATTCTCTTGCCTACCCTCATATATTCCTGTTTGCCAGTTTTCTGACCCTCCTGCCTGTCTAACGACTTTGTGTTTTGGTTTGCTCTTTTTGGAATCTTCAGTAAACCCTTACTTATCTGCAATTGTCTGCCTCTCTTGTCTTGTGGTTATTTTGACAAACTCTGACACCATACAACATAAAGGCCAGACAAAGAGCTTAGTGTATGAGTCAATGTTGTTTTCCAACCTTGCAAAACCATCAAGAACCCAACAAAATGTGTTCTGTACTTTGACAACTTTTTCACTTCACTACCTCTCATCAAATACTTTACTGGTCAGGACTGGTTTGGGCACTATTCATAGGAGCAGACAAAAGAAATGCAGCCTGTAGGATGATAATGCTATGTTGAGAAGAGAAAGGGTAGTTTTTACTACAATGTCCACAATGAGACAAAAATGGCAGATGTGAAACGGGCTGTCAGCAAAACTCTCACATTTGTTAATTAAAGACAATCAGTTACAGATCCACTTCTACAAAGTTCTCAAAAGGAAGGGAGGATAATGTATCCATGGGTTGGGTTACACTGGTTGGAGTATGGCTAAATGTCAATCCTGAACCAGTGCTTAAATTTTAAATTTTCAGACACAGGCAGCCCCCAATTTATTTATTTTTTTTAGTTTTAATTTTTCAGTTTGTGGGTTGATATTCTCCACATGTACTCAAATATAAGTGTAAGAACAAAGCATTGCTGTCATTTTTTTTATGGGTAAGGATCTGGACTTGTGACTAGAAGGTCGTCAGTTTGATCCCCAGACAGGACATGACTGAAGTACTCTTGAGCAAGGCACCTAACCCGATAACTACTCCCTGGGCACCGGTGGATAAGGGCTGCCCACCGCTTCAGGCACAAATTCTCATAGCCTAGTGTATTCACTAGTGTGTGTGTCACTGCACAAATGGGTTAAATGCAGAGGTCAAATTCCGTTGTGTGAAAAATTACATTGGCAAATTGGTGAATCTTAATCTTATTTTTGTAGCTGAAATGCTATTGTTTTATTGGAAAAAAACTGGTTTGCTTTACAACAACACAATGATACTGGCTAGTTTTCTTAGATCATTTGTGTTATATTTTTGTATACTTTCTAAAATTAATAACATTTTACATATATAAAAAGGAAAAAAAATGTAATAAAACTCTTTTAGCCATTTAACTCTATTTACTCCCATTCAAAGTGGATTAATTCATGCTCGCCTTCTAGTGTTTAGCTTCACTTATTGATATAATGGGTGGAATATAATGGAAATGTTATTTTGGATTTATTATAGACATTCCAGCACATATGCTCTCCAGTCAATAAAGTATAAAGAAACTATTTAAAGTAAACTATTTGTAAATTCTGTAAAACTATTACAAACTAGTAAACTACTAAAAACTCTCAGATCAAATGAGCAGCTTTTCATCAGAGAAAACCTTCAGTCTGAATGACAGAACTGAAATAATATGAAGTAAATGTGGTGTTTAAAGGAAAGAGTTAAAACAACAATGTAACGTTATGTTTACAAATATAAAGACTGTGAGACTCCTGCAGACTAAGAGATGAACACTTTCACTTTCAGGTTCTTTGGGTGAGATTATTACCTGCAGTCCTCAGACTATCTGTGCTCTTCAGGAATCTACAGTGAATCTGACGTGCTTTTACTCAAACACCATCAAACCTCAGCGAAGCTTCTGGTTCAGCCCCAAACAAAAAGCTAAATGGAGGAATGAAGGAGATCCAGAAGATTTAGATTTAGACTCAGACTATGCAGGACGAGTGTACAATGAGACTATAAGAAACAGCAACTCCAGATCTGCTATTCTTACAATCAGAGACCTGAGAGAGAGAGACTCGGGGGAATATCACCTCATACTGATTACAGAGAAAGGAGAGAAATATCTCAGCTCAGCAGCCGTCACTCTAACAGTTTCAGGTAATACAGCTCAACTATAATCATCTGTAAAACCACTTTCTACCACTTTATGATTGTGAATTATTACTTAACAAATATTTACTGAATGTTTATTTCTACTCAGACCTGTAGATCAGGATGACCTCTGACTCTGAAAAGCAGACACTGAACTGTAGCACTTCCTGCAGTCTGACCTCTAATTACTACAATTGGTACAAGAATTCACAATATGTTCAACAGACAAATGGAAGTCAGTTATATTTATATAACAGAGCTGACTCTGGCAGCTACTCCTGTTCTGTTCTCGGCGATGATGAAATTCGCTCCAATACAGTCTGTGAGTATGAAATCTGTTCATAAGTAATGTTTTATGGATCAGTCACATCAGAAGCTGATCATCTTTCTCCTTTTTCAGGTGTTTCTGATGAGAACTGTTGGAGTGTGATCTACTCAGAGAGAAGAGTCTGTGTTTTGGAGGGATCATCAGTGGACTTTCCCTGCACTTACTCATATCCCAGTAATCTCACAGTTAATAAAACATTCTGGTTTTACTTTCAGTCTAAAGTGGAGCCAACAGATCTGAGTAAAGAAGAGCAGTTTGCTGGTCGAGTGGAGTTTGTTGGGGATAAAGAGAGAAACTGCACTCTGAGAATGAAAAATCTGACAAAGACTGACTCTGGACAATATCACTTTAGATTCATCACTGATACTAAAGGAGGGAAATTCTTTGGAAAACCTGGAGTTATTCTGACAGTCACAGGTATGTTTATTATCAGGTATTAACAGGTATGTTTATTAGTATATTATCTCTGAATAGAAGAAATCTGCTAACACTTCACAATAAGTAACATCTCTTACTGTCAGTCAAGATGGTAATAAATAGGTTTTTAATCATTAACTAATAATAGTAATACTGGTTAGAAATTAAAATATTAATATAAAATATTTTCTAATAATTGTTCTCTTCAAGCAGCTCGTCCCAATACACAGTAAATCTGCCAGTGTTGTTACATTTTGACACCCTCAGTGTTAATTTAACTCTAATAGTGTTGATTTAACACTGGCATATTTACTGTATATCTTTGCTTTAATGTTTTATTTTTGATACACATTTATAATAAACAATTAATTACCCTTCAATACATTATATAAGTATTATTATTAATTACTTAATGACACAGTGAGACACAGTTTATAGTTTAGTAATGCTAGTTAAAGTAAAAATAATGTACTTGTGATGGTTACGAGGCTGATGCTTGAGTAGAGTCCATGATATTTATTTAAATCAAACAACCCTCACCCAAAATAAAAAAATCAAAACAAACAATAGACTGGCTTGAAGGACAGAGGGGTCCATAATAGGGATCAATGCTCCAACAATCCCCCAGGACACTCCAGAAAGGCTCAGGTGATCTTATGAATGGAGAGAAGGAGAGTTTGGTAAGAACAAGTCGAAAACAACAGTTAGTTCTCCTCAATGTTCCACAGAGCTGTAAGATGTTCCTTGTGGTTTTATAGGAGTACTGATTGTGTTTGTGGGTGTGTCAGGTGAGAGATGAGATGTCTGTCAGAATTCTGGGGAGTGTGACCTCTGGTGGCTAATGAGTGCAGAGACGGTTCCGTCTGCTTTGTTTAAGGATGTGTCCGGGTGGGGTGTGCATGACCTGACAGTACTAAACAGTTCTACATATGTTTGTTATGAAACATGTTGAGGGATAATAAATTAATGTTTTATTGTGGTAAACAGTATTAAAACTAAAATGGTAGAAGCAAAGAAAAAAAGAAAAAATCTACTTAAAGAGATTAACTGTCAATAATACCACTAGAATCATTAGTTAATGATTAATGTAGACATTACTTAAGCATTAACTGTTTCTTACAGTTTTAATTACCATTAATAGATGTTTTTTTATTATAAAGTGTATCATAAATGCTTCACTGTGTATTTGTTTACATGTTCAGATCTGCAGGTGAAAGTGAGTCCCAGCACTTCATCAGAAGGACAAACAGTAACACTGACCTGTAGCTCCACCTGCACTCTGCCCAACAACCCCACTTACATCTGGTACAAGAACGGACAGCCTGTAACTAACAAACCCACCAGATACAACCAGCTCTACCTGGAGTCAGCAAGCTCTGAGGATCTTCTCCAGTATTCTTGTGCTTTAGCAGGTAACGGTTCTCTGTAGAACTTACAGGTTCTGTCTCAGAAATAACACTTTACCTCAATCATAATAACATATGAAACATGCTGATTATTGTAGACTTTCTCCATCTTCATGATGTACATGAGGACTGTGATTATTATTTTCCTGAAGGTTCAGAGATCTCAGTGTTAACACTGATCACAGTGGGGGTATCAGTCTCTCTGGCTCTAATACTCATCACAAGATGGATGTGCATGTGTTGTGTGATCAGGAGGAAGAGAAGAACAGAGAGAAATAATGATGTTCAGGTACTGAGAGAAAATCCTACTTTATTTCTTCATCAACATGTTTCTTTAAAGCTGCTACTGAATACAAACTGAAGTCTTGTTCTTATCTCTGTCTAAAAGGCTCCAAACCCTGGAAATTACACATATGCAGCTCTAAATCTCTCCACCATGTCCTCAGATTACGACACTCTCACAGTAAGTTTGTATTTATGTCTCTGCACTGTCAGAATAAAAGGTACAGCACATGAACATTTCTGTCATCCAAAATACAAACAATGTAAAGTTGCCCTTAAAGGTCCAGCAAAGTCCTTAAAGAGCAATTATGTATCATAAAGGTTCACTACAATAAACAGTGAAAGTGTAAAAGTGTACATCACTGGTCCATCTCACAATCTCAGAAAAACTGGAGGGTGTGGTGGAATTTTGGATGAACAGACTGAATCCTTGAAGGTTGCGTAGTAAAAGAGTGTTTATTGAATAATATCTACATAGTGCAAAAGCATAAGCAGAGTACTAGCTACCTATTGCCTGTCTAACTAAGCCAGCAGTGCGCCCAAAAAGAGAGTGCTCTCTCTTTTTCTAAATCAGCCGAAGCTATGTGTGTGTGTGTGTGATATTGCTATGTGTGTGTGTGTGATATTGCTATGTGTGTGTGTAATATTGTATTCAGCTCTGGTTGGCACCATGCAAAACTCCCCTCAGCTCTAGCAGAGAGAAAAACTCCCTTCGCATATTTCTGTTATCAGCTTCAGGTGCAAACACACAATCAAACTATTCTACTCTGTTCGCTCACAAAGCCTGTAGTTTTCAGCATATAAAAATCAAACCTTATTAAAGTAAAAACATGGGATTATGAATCATACACCATTACATATTCCATTACAAGGGTCAGTGGGGTGGAACCCTGAAGGTGTGTACAGTACCATTATTTGGAGAACAGAACTGTATCAGATTGTGTTGTAATGAATGTATATGAAGTTTTATTGACTCCACTCACTCTGTCCTGACTCAGACTTTTACATTTATTTTACTGTTTAAAGAGTTCAGTTAAAGACACAAATCTGCTTCTTTTTCCTGGAAAAGTGAATGTAGTGAACCTTTAAGATGCTCAGTAGGACTTTAAGGACAATGTTGTGGCTTTAAGGCTGTATTTATATTGTGCTTTGCTGGATTACATGTCTCTGTGCTGTACCTTTTATTCTGACAGTGTGTGTTACTGTGCAGACTGTGTTCACTTCTGTATGTTTTTGTTTTTGTCTCCAGCATCTTAAAAGTTCTTCCAGTGACACATGCACATCCCTGAACCCTGCAACCATGACGTCTGATTATGACACTCTGACAGTAAGTCTGAACTCTGTGTTTTTAAAGGTTCTCCTGGTTACTGTGATTGTTTCCTGTGTTTTAATGTTCTTTCATTTTCCAGAATGTTACTGGTTCTCCTGTACTGTGACTCTGAGGCTCTGAGGGTATCTCACTATAGATCATCACTCTGCATCATAAAGGGCATTTCTATCATCCTTTCCTCTTCCCCTTACTGAACACTCACTGTGACTAAACACATTAGATTAGATTAGAGATGCTGGTCCCTAGTTCAGAAGGTTGATGACAGAAACTTCACTATTATTCTGATTTATTACATTATAACTTTTTTGATTTATTACATTATAACTGATTTATGTTTTTATACTTTTATATAAAAAAACATTTAAAATGTAAACTAAAATTAACTTATAAACTTGATAGAAAATGGACAGAAATGTAGAAACTCTGGACCTTTTATTTTTGTCAAACATCATGAAAAGTTTCATTACAGAGTTTTAATGTGACAGATATGATATGAAAATGGTTTCTAGAATGTGGATGCTATGAACTGTAACTTATAAGACATACTTTAACAGTTTTGTACACTTTAATATTGTAATTCACAGTAAGTCATGCTCATGTTTATCTTTGTCATTAATACATTATTACTGTAACAGTTAGACATTAAAATGTTTTATTGAGTTTGTGAAGCTTTGTGTACAGGTTTAAAGCTGAACTTTTCCTTTTTATCTTTTATATTTTGATCTTTTGAAACCTTCATGTTACTGATCTATAAACATCTTTGTAAATGTTTTTGAAGTTATTTTATATTCAGTTATTTTTGTATAAATCAGACTCTCTTGTTGTAACTTTTTAATGAGTTGTTTTCTGAAGAGGATTTCTTCATGCAAAAAGCAATCTCTATGTAAACTGATGTATCATAAAATGTGACAACCTGCATGATGAGTTCTGACAGTTTAGCTAAATAAAAAATACAAAACTTCATATAACTGCCCAGTATAATTAAATGCAATAATAATGAAACAGCAAAATATAAATTAACATTTAATTATTTAACAAAAAAATACATTGTTATTGTTTATATTTTATATCGTATTTAATAAAATATTAATTCATTCATTCATTCATTATCACACCCGCTTAATCCTTATTAGGGTCGCGGTTAAATATTAATTATTACATTTGTTATTATGTTTAATAATACACACCCACACACACACGCACTCACGCACGCACACACACACACACACACACACACACACACACACACACACACACACACACACTATTCATAGACTGGTCTTTTCCAGTTTGTTTTAAATTAGAAGTTATTACAGTTTTGTCCACTAGATGGAGGCAGAGGTATTTTTGTAAATTGATCAGTTTTATATTTCACATGAACTCACTTCCACTAGTCTGTGAGACCTTCATTAAGGTCTGGATCAGGTTTGAGTATAAGTGGAAACTTCACACTAGACCTAAAGCAGCTTGGATTGTGTGTCTCTCTACTCTTCTTCCAGACTCCGGGAGCTTGATATCCAAATGAAATGTAAAATTTACTTTCAGTGATGGTGTGGGGAGTCATGTCATCTGCTGTTGTTGGTCCGCTGTGTTATATCAAGTCCAAAGTCAATGCAGCCGTCTACCAGGACATTTTAGAGCACTTCATGCTTCTCTCTGGTGAGAAACTTTATGTCGATGTAGATTTCATTCATTCAGTAAGACTCGGCACCTGCCCACACTGCCAAAAGTATCAATACCTGATATAATAACCACAGTATCACTGTGCTTGATTGGCCAGTAAACTCACCTCACCTTGATTGGCCAGTAAACTCACCTCACCTAAATCCAACAGAGAATCTATGAGTCATTGTCAAGAGGAAGATGAGAGACACCAGACTCAACAATGCAGATGAGCTGAAGGCCGCTATCGAAGCAACCTGGGCTTCCATATTCCTCTATGCCACGCAGCACTGATGCAGTAATTCATGCAAAAGGAGCCCCATTCAAGTATTGAGTGCATATACTGTACATACTTTACAGTAATCCAACATTTATGCATTAAAATAATTATAATTGTTCTTATATAATATTCATTTTTTTAGATTCTGACTTCTGGGTTTTCATTGGCTGTAGACCATTAAACATTAAAATAAAAAAAAATGTTTGAAATAGATCACTCTATGTGTAATGAATCTAAATGATAGATGAGTTTCACTTTTTGAATTGAATGACTGAAATAAATTAACTTTTTGGTGATATTCTATTTTGTTTTAGAAGTACCTATACAGTGGTAACCCTACTTACGAGTTTAATCCGTGCAGGAGCCGAGCTTGTTAGCTGGAATGCTCGTTAGCTGGATGCATTTTCCCCATAAGAATACATGTAAAACTGATTAATCCGTGTCAGCCGGCCAATATACAGTATACTTTAATATGCTAAATAAGGCCAAGTAAAAAAAAAACAATTGGTGATCATCCCCGCCCGACCCTCTAAAAAGCACCCGACCATTTTTTTTTTACACAAAAAAACAAGCCAAACACCCTAGTCTGGCCTAGAATCATTCACATTTCGCATGCTTCCAATGACGTGATCCCAAATGAATTCTGCACATGTGCAGTACACTTCGCTGTCAATATGAATGGCTGGTCGTTTTTTGTGATGCAAATCATGGTTTTTGTAGTGGCCACTGCATGGATTTTGTAAAAACACTGCAGTCGGCCAATAAAATTTGTTTCATTTCCCTGTTATCTAATGGAATAAAATACAATGGATTATTTTAACTAACTGTAATATATTATAATAATTATATATATATATATATATATATATATATATATATATATATATATATATATATATATATATATATACTTTATTAATCCCTTGCGGGAAATTCAGGTCCCAGCACTGCTGGCAGGGCAGCCGCTTGCACAGCGCCAACCTTACAATTATTATCGCAGCGTGCGCGCAGACTCACACACAGAGAAGCAGACGAAGGGCCGGTTGTGTAGCTACACTGGTCCAACAAAATGATGGCCACGACTCATACGGATGTCTTTTGAAGAATTTATTTTTTTTCTCTCTCTCTCTCTCTGTGTCTTCAGACACCCTGAAAACTACAAGAAATAGAATAATTGGTTCAACATATACACTTTTCCAGTCATTTAGAGTCTCCATTACTAAATAAGTTCGATGCATTACACAACCAAAGTGATGAACTTGAACACAATGACACAATTTGAAACCAAACATTAACATTACCGTGTGCACCTCTTGGACCACATGTAGAATTCTCTAATTTGTGCGACAATTCTGTCTCTTCGCTGGATCAAACCCATAATGCCACGGAAATGTCCTGAACGAAATTGTCTCATGACGTTTACCCTTTTGAGTTAAAACAAAATTCTTAAAAAGTTTTTTTTTTTACTAACAAATTTAAAAATATTATAAACACATTTTTAGATAATTTACTGACTATGAAATCAAATTATGAAATTGACAAACATAAAATAAACATTTAACAAATCATGTCTTCTAAGACAGTTACAGGTTGTATAAATAAGACAGAATAAATTTACCAGAGACCGAAATAAACAATTACTTGTTTAGTTTTGAAATAAAAGTATCAAGTCTGTGTGTGTGTGTGTTTCTGTGAAACTGGCGCTGTGTTTTGCTGACGATTATTTTCGTGGCTTTGCCCTGAAGATGCCAATGCATAAAAAAAGATCTAAAATGAATAAATAAATACATTCTCTCTGTGAGTTTTGTTTCATTTTGAAATATAATATAGCATTTGGAGTGTTTGTGTGTCTTTGTGAGTTTTCTGAGATATTTTCCTCACTTTGCCCTGGAAATGGCAATCCATAAGTAAATCTCTAAAATGATCTAAAAGTAATAAATAAATACATTTTCTCTGTGTTCTTCATTTGATTTTAAAATATAGTATTCTGAGTGTCTTTCTGTGAAACTGGCTTCCCTCACTTTGCCCTGGACAGTTTGTCATGTAATTAGCGTATCAATAGGACCCTAATCGTCTCCCAGCAGGGTGGCGGGCCAAGCGGGGGATTTTCCCCTGACGAGAAATTTTGTTGCATCCGAGCTTCCAGTGCTAGATGCATTTTATCAGGAATACAGTGACAGGAAGCATGATGGTGACCCCATTTCCCTACCCATGTTTTCCATGGTGAGTTTTGCATCGATTGCATGCGCATTCATATCTATCTCCTAATGACTCCATTCTTATTGGCTTTTTCTAACTGGTTCTGTCATCTTGTGAGGATTTAATGAGCTCACAACCAATTTGTTGATGGATGCATTTGTCAGATTAAATAGTTTTCATTTATAGATTAGTTGAATTTGTAAATCAAGAAGAACATGATCTATGTTTAACATGGTTTATTTAAGTTTTCAACATGATTTTAATATTCGCTACATACTTGCCTACCATCAATCTAAAAAAAAAAATAAAAAAAAACACCTCCTCCCGACCCAAAATTTTGGTAAAAAAGGATGATCACCAATTTTTTTTTTACTTGGCCTAATGTGTTTATATGGGTTTTTTAAAAAATAAACAAGACGACGAAGACGCTTGTGTAGGCTGGCCACTTAGGAGGACAGGAGGACGGGCGTACGTGTATGGCATGGTTACACTTATGAAAAGTAAAAGTAAAATTTATCTAACTTTCTTGTTCGCTACCTTTTGCTACCTTAGCGTCGCTTTCAACAGGCACTTTTATTGCACAGCGGTCAAAGGAATTGACTGACCTCTACTTCTACGGTAGCATTTAGGAGATGCTACGACCGCAGCGCCCCTAGTGGTTTGGCATAATTGAAGAAATTTACGCTACTCGTTACTTGGAATATTACTCGTTACCTGAAACAAAAATATTCCGAGATCTCGACTCGTTACCTGGAATACTCGTTAGTAGGGATGCTTGTAAGTAGGGTTACCACTATATATCCATTACTATTCAAAAGACAGAGGGCCCCAATACATTTAAACAAATGATTTTCTATTTTTGTATATTAGAATAAATTCTTTTTTTTCTGTTGGTTTGGAGTCTATAATAAAATCCAAAACTGCTACTGCTCCAGAATCATCTACTCAATGTTCTGTGGTAGAAAGTGGAGGGAGGGCAGTTACTTTTTAGTTCAGTTTTGGTGTCTCACACAAGTTGCTGATAGTGAATATATAAGCTTCATTACTTCAGTGTTTACTTCAGAAGTTAAGCACATATTTTCCATAAGCTTCATAGGGGTCGTCAGGTAGGCTCCTCCCTTTGTCAGTGTTTTGCTGAATTAAGTCTACTACACCTCCAGAAGGCTCAAACCTGAGGTCTGGCATTCCAGATACATCCCTGCATGCTCAGCTCACAGATTAACCTTAGATCACCAGTGACTAAGACTACCGAACACTGACATTCCTAATGCATTGTTTATGACTAATATATCATATTCTAGTGATTAATAGTGTAAGTAGACTAATATTTTGTATTCTAGTGTATCCAGGAAATTCCTAAACAGCTGTACTAAAGCCTAAAAGCTCACTGTCAACAGCTTGTCTGTGACACCAAAACTGACCAAAAACCCTTCTACCACAGAAAACTATATGGAAGAGCAGCATTTGAGGATTTTATCACAGTATCTAAATGGTAAAAGAAAATGTAATAAAAATATTTTGTCATAGAAATTTCAGAGTGACCCCATACTTTTAAGCGGGAATGTAAATAACATTATTTGCTCTTTAATGTCAAACCTGTGTTTAAAACACTACTTCTATCTCTCTCTCTATCTCTCTCTCTCTCACACACACACACACACAGACACACAGACTGTCTATCACTCTGGTGGGTTGTTCACCCAGGGCACCAAAGAGGCTAGGACCAAACTGCGCACTCCCAAATGGGGGGAGGGCTCTTAAGGAGCCCTGGGCGAAAACCCCTTCCTAAACTACTAGCTGAACTACTGTAGGCTGGAGGGGTCAAGCTAAACTACTGTAGGCTGGATGGGTGGAGCTAAACTACTGTAGGCTGGATGGGTGGAGCTAAACTACTTTAGGCTGGATGGGTGGAGCTAAAGTACTGTAGCCTGGATGTGTGGATTTATGTAAATTTGTTGGTTTGAATGTCTTCATCAGTTCAAAAGAGTTCATGTATTGGCTGTTTGGAGAAGTATGTTATACACTAGAAATATGTTAACAATATTTACAAATTACATCAAACTTGTATATTTTGATAGTTTAGATTTATGAAAAACATCCGTCCGTCTGTCCGTGAGTCAAGATCATGATCATAGATATTATGGTCATTCTCTGGTAGATGTCATGCCCACATAAGGAACTGCAGGTCTAAACTGTTTTTTTTGTGTGTTTACATGCACGTAATACTCTGATAACTGCAGAAAATCAGGTTTCATCTGTATTCTGTTTGATATGTTTACATGTACTTGGGTTTTCAGATAGTCCAGAACTTCAGGTCTACATGACAGACTGTAATCAGATTTCTGCTTTAAAACCTGTCTGTAAACTCACAGAAGCAGAAGTGACATAAATATATGCTTATATGTATGTATCACTGCCATATGTGGACCAAATGTGTATTTTCAATATGAGGGCCACTTTTGGCTCACATGCAGTTTGCCAGTGCCAAAAGTGGGCCAGCAGTGCCATTTCTCAGCCAGAACTAGACTACATTTGTATTTTACCTGGGTCTGAGTTTGTCTCAGTTGTCAGAGATTACACATAAAATAAACATTTTCTGGGTTATTTACATTTATTTACAGTATTTGCCATTAAAATGTTAAATAATGTTACTAAAATGCTTAACCTTGTTTCAGTTAGCACTTTCTAACTTTGCCATCTTCAACTTACTGTTCAATACAGTGCCCTCCATAATTATTGGCACCCCTGGTTAGTTCTTTGTGTTCTTGTGTTCTTTGGCTTTAAATTCTTTTTTTATTTATTTATAATATCGCACAACAATGCAAAAAAAAAGAAAAAAAATCTAAGCTTTAATCCAAGTGCATTTATTTGGTGGGGAAAAAAATCACACATTAAGAAATAAATCTTTTGAATGAAATCATGTGTGCCACAATTATTGGCACCCCTGGTGTTAGTACTTTGTACAACCTCCTTTTGCCAAAAAACATCACTTAATCTTCTCATATAACTCTTCACAAGATGGGAGAATACAGAAAGAGGCATCTTTGACTATTTCTATTTGTCTATTTGTTATTCTATTTGTATTCTATTTAACCTCTCTAAATTCTCCAAAGTCCTGGGGCTTCTCCTATGCACTCTCCCCACTGGTTTTATATTGGGTTGAGGTCTGGGGACTGAGATGGCCATGAGAGGAGCTTGATTTTGTGCCTTGTGAACCATTTTTCAGTAGATTTAGCCACATGTTTAGGGTCAATATCAAGCTGAAAGACCCAGTGATGACCAATCTTCAGCTTTCAGGCAGAGGCCACCAGATTCTTATTAAATGTCCTATTTCACAGATTTCATGCATAATGACATGTATCCTTACAAGGTTCCCAGGTCCTGTGGAGTAGAAACGAGCCCACAGCATCACTGATTCTCAGCCATACTTAACAGGGGGCATGAGGTGTTTTTCTGCGTACTCATCATTGGTGTTATGCTTACAGTGTTTGTTACCAAAAAGCTCTATTTTGGTCTCATCTGACCAAAGGACATGGTCCCAGTTAAAATCCCTGTACTGCTTGGCAAACTCCACCCGTATACGCTTGTAAGTATAACTCAGAAAAGGCTTTATCCATGCATGCCTCCCAAACAGCTTGTTGGCATTTAGATAGCGTCTGATGGTTGTTTGGGAGACCTCGTAACCCCAAGATGCTACTATTTGTTTCAATTCTCCTACAGTGAGCTTTGGAGAACTTTTTACTTGTCTTCCCATCCTTCTCACTGTGTGTGATGGCAAGATACACTTGCGTCTTCTTCCAGGCTTGTTTGTCACAGTTCCAGATGTTTTGAAAGTTTTGATGATTGCTCTGACTCTAGATAAGGGCATCTGCAGGTGAGTGGCTATTTTCTTGTAGCCATTGCCTAATTTATGAAGGTCAACACACCTCTGCCTTACTTGAATAGTGTGTTCTCTTGTTTTTCTCATGTTTAAGAGTGAGTAAGAGAAATAGGCCTTTGTGTAATGGCATATTTATACCACAGGGAAACAGGAAGTGATGAATTACTAATTAAAGGTTCCTAGACACTTTGATCCACTTTATAAACTACAGTAGAAAGGACATAAATGGTTCAAATACATTTATTTCCAAGAAATTGTTAAGGGTGCCAATAATTGTGAAACATGTCATTTTATGGGAAATAATTATTTCTTAGTCAGGATATTTTTTTTCACTTGTGTTGAAGGTTGCTTTTTTCTAAACTTTTTCAGAGTGAGATTTTTCTTCTGCAATAAAAAAATTATGTATTTTAAGGCTTTTAACACATTTTAACTAGGGGTGCCAATAATTATGGAGGGCATTGCATATTACAATAAAAATGTTGTCAATAGCTTTACTGTAAAATGTTATTCACAAATTTACATTCATTGTGTTATAACATCTAAAGAGGTACAAAGTCTGACATTTGTCATATTTAAATTAGATTCAGGTAGAGGTTGATTGTGCCAGTACAATTACAGAATTTTTTATTTGATGGACTGTGACAGACTGTGATGGAGGTGTTGATGACAGACTCTGATGACTCTGCAGAACTGAACCAACAGGCGTTGACGCAGGAAGTCCATCCTCTCCTGGGCTTTCTTTGTGATGGGCCTGATGCTGAAGTCCCACTTTAGATCCTTGGTGATTGTAGTTTTTGGAGCTTGAAGGACTCAACAGCCATCGCAGTTTTGTTGAGGATGGTAAGGGTCAGCAGAGCTGGAATTCTGAAGCCCATCATCGATTGTGTTCATTTCCCACCAACGTTCGTCTCCTCCTCATGTCAGCTCCTAAGTATCCATCTTAGACAACCAAGTAAAAACGTTGATCTAATTTTAGTGATGATGACCATCATAATGCAAACAAATCTGCTGTAAGATCAGTTTTCTACCAACTATTTATAATTCACAGTAAGTCATACTAAATGGCTTTCATATGGTTTGAGAGAAGTTTGGATGATGTAGATTTACAACTAGATAGTTTAGATGACCATTGAGCTCTAATGTTTGTTAGAAAAGTTATGCTTACAGTTCCAGTTCTAAACTAAATAAGCCAAATTTGAAATCCATAAATGCTTTCATGTAAATTCTGAGTTCACAGAAAAAGGAAGGAAGTTTAGTTTGACTCATGTAGCACATACATCATATACACACACAGCTTGTAAGTCACTTCTAGTGAGGAAAGCTTGGTCACTAAGTCGTAAGTAAAGTTTTTTTTTTTATCAAAACTCTTGTTCTCTGTTTAAATACAGTTAAAGGTTGATAGTGAGCTCTTTCTGTAAAAAACTACTGTGAGAACTTCCTCACTCTTGTTTCTTGATCTTCACAGAGTAGACTACACTGATCTGTGGTCTTTCTCTTCCACATTTTTTCCCTGCTGGCCATAGTTCTTTTTTAAATTTTTGCTGGTCACTGATGGACATTTACTGATTTTTCTGACAATTACATTCTATGTTTCTCCCAAACTCACAACAAGAAAACTTTTTTATTAATGTTCTTGTCACAAAGTTAGAAAGTTGGTTTCAGTTCAATATCTGACATCAGTTCAGGTGTAAACATGAGCTTCAGATGTGTAATCCTATCACTCATCATCCCGCTGAATATTCCAGGTAAGATTACTCAGATTTTACTGAATTACTGTGTGAAACATAATATATAGAGTTTATGAACATTATATTACAGTAAAGAATCCTAAGACTGGAAGGACGAGTATAAATGCAAGATAAGGATTTTAAGATGACAAATTATGGAAAAAATCTATATTTGGGTAAGTAGAGTGCCTACCAACCCCAAAAAAATTCAACCCAGCTGTTTTTCATTTTGTTTTGTTTTTTGTTGGGGGTCTGGCTGTGAAAACATGAAATTTTAATAACTGGTACAGGATTGGGCTCCTCTCATTGTGCAATAATGAAACTTAGCCTGGTGGAACACTGCCCACGAGCTTGAACTGTGGTTGGTCATTTTATATTTACACATAAAACTGAACAAATGCAGCACAGCCTCAAAATGGTTTGTGCCTTCTGTTAAACAGACAGTGTGCATCACCAGAATCTTTAACTTTAACTTTAACATTAACTAAATATTTTTACTCAATATGGTGGCTTAGTGGTTAGCACGTTTGCCTCTCAGCGCTGAGGTCTTTGGTTCGAGTCCGCATCTGAGCAGAGTTTCCATTTTCTCCCCGTGTCTGCGTGGGTTTCCTCCGGGGTCTCCGGTTTCCTCCCACAGTCAAAAAACATGGAGGTCAGGTGAATTGGGTACTCTAAATTGTCCATATGTGTGTGTTTGTATATGTATGCGTTTGTGTTCACCCAGTGATGGACTGGCGCCCTGTCCTGGGCTTAGTTGAATAGTGTACTGCCCTGCCCTGCACCCAGTGAGGGGGTAGGGGACTAACCGTGACCCTGATTAGGAATAAGCAGGTGTGATAATGAATAAAGAATGAATGAATATTTTACTCAATGATTTGATCATTAGTGACCCCGCCAGGGAAAACCAGGTCAAAAAGTCATTCTTTTTTTTTTTTTTTCAAAATTAGATTTTTTTTCAAAACATTTTTGTGAATTTAAGTTTTGTTTTTGATCAAATATGTACTTCAATAGATATCTGAGACGGTAATCTTTCATTTACAGCAATAATACTGAGTGGCTAAGTTTTGTCGCTAATGTGAGTGACACGATATTGACATGATATCTCAATAAATTGCCAAGTGACTTTGGCCTGGTTTTCCCTGGCGGGGTCACATTTATCAAATTTCAGTCTTTTTTTAATATCCACGTAACATGATTTGGTTCTAGTTGTTTGAGATTGTTTTGTCAGCCTGATCAGAAACCATCATGGCCACCTATGGTGCAGGAGATGATGAGCATGTGGTAAATAAATAAAAACAGATCATATTTATTTTCAGTAAAGCAGCACATTTAGCCATACAATGCAAGGGTCAGTCAAAGAGCTTTATTTTGGAGCCAGTGATGTTTTCCAACTTCGCAAAACCATCAAGAACTCAACAAACTTTTTCACTTCACTACCTCTCTTGACTGGTTTATATAGTTTTGGCATCATTCACAAGATCAGACTAAAGGGATGTAGCCTGGAAGATGATCGTGCTCTGTTGAGAAGAGGAAGTTTTGACTACAAAGTCCACTGTGAGGCAAAAGTGGCAGTTGTGAAACAGGCTGACAGCAGAACTGTCAATTTAGTTAGTTAAAAATATTCAGGCTGGAAGTTGCAGATGACCATCAACAGGAAGGGAGCATGATGTATCCCTGGGTGTGAGTACACCTCTGAGAGTATGGTTAAAAGTTTCCTTTTTGTGCAACAAGAGAAAGCCAATCCTGAACCAGTGATTAAATGTAAAGTTTTCAGACACAGGCAGCCCCCAATTAAATTTTTTAGTTTTAATTTTTCACAGTTTGTGGGTTGATATTCACCAAAAGTAGCCAAATATAGGTGTAAGTTTGTAACATATTTGTTATGAATTGGAGAAGAACTCTTTTTTCCCCACAGCCATTAGACTCTTGAACAGCTGAGCTGATGACTACCTCACAAATTCTAAACACATTTTGCACTAAACCTGTATTGCACTAAACCTGTCAACTGTCAAACTTCTCAATTTCACTATATTACAGACTGTTGCAATATACTTAACGTAGCTCACTACTGCACAATGCACAATGTAAATACAATGAGGAAAATAAGTATTTGAACACCCTTTGCTCCAACAGTTGATCTTTTTTCACCAAGCTGCTTGGCAATTGCCCCGTAGTCCTTTTCAGCCTTGAGAAGGTTTACAATCTTGTCTCTGGTGTCTTTGGACAGCTCTTTGGTCTTAGCCATGTTAGTAGTTGGAGTCTTACTGATTGGGTGGGTTGGGAAGGTGTCTTTATACAGCTATCGACCTCAAATAGGTGCTTCTAATTTAAAATAATAAGTGGAGTGGAGGTTGACTTTTTAGAGGGTCAGAATGTTTGCTAATTGGCAGGTGTTCAAATACTTATTTGCAGCAGTAACACACAAATAAATAATTAAAAAATCATACAGGTCACCAGCTGAGGTGGCTCGGGCATCTGTTTCGGATGCCCCCTGGACGCCTCCCTAGGGAGGTGTTCCAGGCATGTCCCCCTGGGAGGAGGCCCCGGGGAAGACCCAGGACACGTTGGAGAGACTATGTCTCTCGACTGGCCTGGGAACGTCTCGGTGTTCCACCCGAGGAGCTGGCTGAAGTGTCTGGGGAGAGGGAGGTTTGGGTTTCCCTGCTTAGACTGCTACCTCCGCGACCCGGCCCCGGATAAGCGGTTGATAATGGATGGATGGATGGAAAATCATACATTGTGATTTTCTAATTTTTTCTTTTAGATTATGTCTCTCACAGTGGACATGCACCTAAGATGAAATTTTCAGACCCCTCCATGTTTTCTAAGTGGGAGAACTTGCAAAATTTGCAGGGTGTTCAAATACTTATTTTCCTCACTGTAGCTCCATTGCACAATATGTATATAGCGTGTTTTTCTGTTTGTTTGTTTTTTTCTGTTAGAGCTTATATTATATATACACATATATTTTTATTATACTCTCTCTTTCATTCATATACTACAAAATCCAGTGTGGACAGCAAAGTAGAAATTTCATTGTACAGGGAAACATGTTTCTTTGTTGTGCATATGACAATAAATCTTTGAATTGGAGTGAATGGAAAGATCGGATGCATATAGAGATAGATGAAAAATAAATAATTTCTTAAATAACTGACATGATGGGTAAACTGAAAAAACTCAAGGAACTACACAAAACAGAAACAAACACAGTGGCAGCATGACGCAATACATACAAACATTAAACACATTGAACCCTCAGGGAGAGGCAAACAGTGAGGACTATATAAGGTAAGTGATTAACACATAACAACAAACAGCTGAACATAATGACAATGACGCGACAAGAACGGGAAGAACCAAATAAGGGCATAAAGAAATGACAAACAGGAAGTGAACATAAACCAAACCTAAAGAGGTGTAACCATAATAGTGACCAGAAGGGGGCAGAGCGTGACAATACACCCCTAATCAAAATCTTAAGACCAGTTAAAAAATTGCAAGAATTTGCATTTTGCACTATTGGATCTTAAGAAGGTTCTAAGTAGAGCTTCACAATGCTAAAAGAAGAACGGGGTGCAAGGGACAAAAACTTTTGAGCAGGGAATTGATTGAAAACAACAATTTAACTGAAATAGGCTGTTCATCAGCCGATCAAAAGTTTAATACCATAGCTCAAAAAACCCCCGGAAACAGAAATCAAAGTGTCAAAAAAGGACTCAGTAATGAGAAGCTCCAACCAATCTTGTTGATCACTTCAAACAATTGTTTAGGCATGCTTGATGCAAGTGTTTTCAGGAGGCTAGCAGGAACATTGCTCCAAGTGTTGAAGATGGCTTCACGAAGGGCATCCACTGTCTGAACTGATGTCAATTTTTGTAAACTTCCCTTGCCATCCTTCCCCAAAATGTTCTCAATCGGATTTAGATCAGGGGAACACACAGGATGGTCCAAACGAGCGATGTTATTCTCCTTGAAGAAGTCCTTTGTCAGGCGGGCATTGTGAACTGCAGCATTGTCCTGTTGAAAAACTCAGTCATTACCACACAGACGAGGGCCCAATGCTGCAACATCTCCACACAGCCAGCTGCTGTTTGACACTCCTGCACAACCTGAAGCTCCATTGTTCCATTGAAGGAAAAAGCACCCAAATCATAATGGCACCCCCCCACTGCCGTGTAGAAAACATCTCAGGTGGGATCTCCTTGTCATGCGAGTAATGTTGGAAGCCATCAGGACCACAAAGGTTACATTTTTTCTCATCAGAGAATACAACTGTCTTCCACCTATCAATCTCCCATGTTTGGTGCTCCCTTGCAAAGTCCAAACGGGCAATTTTGTGGCGTTGAAGAAGACGTGGCCTTTGAAGACATTTTTTGTTTCTGAAGCCCTTCCCTCGCAGATGCCATCTGATGGTTATTGAGCTGCAGTCATATTACATCACATCAAACATTCAAACTGTCATATTAAATGAGCAGCTTTTCATCACAGAAAACCTTCAGTCTGAATAACAGAACTGAAATATTATGAAGTAAATGTGGTGTTTAAAGGAAAGAGTTAAAACAACAATGTAACATTATGTTTACAAATATAAAGACTGTGAGACTCCTGCAGACTAAGAGATGAACACGTTCACTTTCAGGTTCTTTGGGTGAGATTATTACCTGCAGTCCTCAGACCATCTGTGCTCTTCAGGAATCTACAGTGTCTCTGATGTGCTTTTACTCAAACACCATCAAACCTCAGCAAAGCTTCTGGTTCAGCCCCAAACAAAAAGCTAAATGGAGGAATGAAGGAGATCCAGAAGATTTAGCTTTAGACTCAGACTATGCAGGACGAGTGAGATACACTGAGACTATAAGAAACAGCAACACCAGGTCTGTTATTCTTACAGTCAGAGACCTGAGAGAGAGAGACTCGGGGGAATATCACCTCATACTGATTACAGAGAAAGGAGAGAAATATCTCAGCTCAGCAGCCGTCACTCTAACAGTTTCAGGTAATACAGCTCAACTATAATCATCTGTAAAATCACTTTCTACCACTTTATGATGATGAAATATTACTTAACAAATATTTACTGAATGTTTATTTCTACTCAGACCTGCAGGTGAGGATGACCTCTGACTCTGAAAAGCCGACACTGAACTGTAGCACTTCCTGCACTCTGACCTCTTATTCTTATTGCTACAATTGGTACAAGAATTCACAATATGTTCAACAGACATATGGAAGTCAGTTATATTTATATAACAGAGCTGACTCTGGCAGCTACTCCTGCTCTGTTCTCGGCGATGATGAAATCCGCTCCAATACAGTCTGTGAGTATGAAATCTGTTCATAAGTAATGTTTTATGGATCAGTCACATCAGAAGCTGATCATCTTTCTCCTTTTACAGGTGTTTCTGATGAGAACTGTTGGAGTGTGATCTACTCAGACAGAAGAGTCTGTGTTTTGGAGGGATCATCAGTGGACTTTCCCTGCACTTACTCATATCCCAGTAATCTCACAGTTAATAAAACATTCTGGTATTACTTTCAGCCTAAAGTGGAGCCAACAGATCTGAGTAAAGAAGAGAAGTTTGCTGGTCGAGTGGAGTTTGTTGGGGATAAAGAGAGAAACTGCACTCTGAGAATGAAAAATCTGACAAAGACTGACTCTGGACAATATCACTTTAGATTCATCACTGATACTGAAGGAGGGAAATTATCTGGTAATCCTGGAGTTATTCTGACAGTCACAGGTATGTTTATTATTTATTATTTATTTATATCTCTGAATAGAAGAAATCTGCTAACACTTCACAATAAGTAACATCTCTTACTGTCAGTCAAGATGGTATTAAATAGGTTTTTAATCATTAACTAATAATAGTAATACTGGTTAGAAATTAAAATATTAATATATAATATTTTCTAATAATTGTTCTCTTCAAGCAGCTCGTCCCAATACACAGTAAATCTGCCAGTGTTGTTACATTTTGACACCCTCAGTGTTAATTTAACTCTAATAGTGTTGATTTAACACTGGCATATTTACTGTATATCTTTGCTTTAATGTTTTATTTTTGATACACATTTATAATAAACAATTAATTACCCTTCAATACATTATATAAGTATTATTATTAATTACTTAATGACACACAGTGAGACACAGTTTATAGTTTAGTAATGCTAGTTAAAGTAAAAATAATGTACTTGTGATGGTTACGAGGCTGACACTTGAGTAGAGTCCATGCTATTTATTTAAATCAAACAACCCTCACCCAAAATAAAAAAATCAAAACAAACAATAGACTGGCTTGAAGGAAAGAGGGGTCCATAATAGGGATCAATGCTCCAACAATCCCCCAGGACACTCCAGAAAGGCTCAGGTGATCTTATGAATGGAGAGAAGGAGAGTTTGGTAAGAACAAGTCGAAAACAACAGTTAGTTCTCCTCAATGTTCCACAGAGCTGTAAGGTGTTCCTTGTGGTTTTATAGGAGTACTGATTGTGTTTGTGGGTGTGTCAGGTGAGAGATGGAATGTCTATCAGAATTCTGGGGAGTGTGACCTCTGGTGGCTAATGAGTGCAGAGACGGTTCCGTCTGCTTTGTTTGAGGATGTGTCAGGGTGGGGTGTGCATGACCTGACAGTACTAAACAGTTCTACATGTGTTTGTTATGAAACATGTTGAGGGATAATAAATTAATGTTTTATTGTGGTAAACAGTATTAAAACTAAAATGGTAGAAGCAAAGAAAAAAGAAAACATCTACTTAAAGAGATTAACTGTCAATAATACCACTAGAATCATTAGTTAATGATTAATGTAGACATTACTTAAGCATTAACTGTTTATTACAGTTTTATTTACCATTAATAGATGTTTTTTATTATAAAGTATATCATAAATGCTACACTGTGTATTTGTTTACATGTTCAGATCTGCAGGTAAAAGTGAGTCCCAGCACTTCATCAGAAGGACAACCAGTAACACTGACCTGTAGCTCCACCTGCACTCTGCCCAACAACCCCACTTACATCTGGTACAAGAACGGACAGCCTGTAACTAACAAACCCACCAGATACAACCAGCTCTACCTGGACTCAGCAAGCTCTGAGGATCTTCTCCAGTATTCTTGTGCTTTAGCAGGTAACGGTTCTCTGTAGAACTTACAGGTTCTGTCTCAGAAATAACACTTTACCTCAATCATAATAACATATTAAACATGCTGATTATTGTAGACTTTCTCCATCTTCATGATGTACAAAAGGACTGTGATTATTATTTTCCTGAAGGTTCAGAGATCTCAGTGTTAACACTGATTACAGTGGGAATATCAGTCTCTCTGGCTCTAATACTCATCACAGGATGGATGTGGATGTGTTGTGTGATCAGGAGGAAGAGAAGAACAGAGAGAAATAATGATGTTCAGGTACTGAGAGAAAATCCTACTTTATTTCTTCATCAACATGTTTCTTTAAAGCTGCTACTGAATACAAACTGAAGTCTTGTTCTTATCTCTGTCTAAAAGGCTCCAAACCCTGGAAATTACACATATGCAGCTCTAAATCTTTCCACCATGTCCTCAGATTACGACACTCTCACAGTAAGTTTGTGTTTATGTCTCTGCACTGTCAGAATAAAAGGTACAGCACAGGAACATTTCTGTCACCCAAAATACAAACAATTTAAAGTTGCCCTTAAAGGTCCAGCAAAGTCCTTAAAGAGCAATTATGTATCATAAAGGTTCACTACAATAAACAGTGAAAGTGTAAAAGTGTCCGTCACTGTTCTATCTCACACTCACAGAAAAACTGGAGGGTCAGTGGGGTGGAACCCTGAAGGTGTGTACAGTACCATTATTTGGAGAACAGAACTGTATCAGATTATGTTGTAATGAATGTATATGAAGTTGTATTGACTCCACTCACTCTGTCCTGACTCAGACTTTTACATTTATTTTACTGTTTAAAGAGTTCAGTTAAAGACACAAATCTGCTTCTTTTTCCTGGAAAAGTGAATGTAGTGAACCTTTAAGATGCTCAGTAGGACTTTAAGGACAATGTTGTGTCTTTAAGGCTGTATTTACATTGTGCTTTGCTGGATTACATGTCTCTGTGCTGTACCTTTTATTCTGACAGTGTGTGTTACTGTGCAGAGAGTGTTCACTTCTGTACATTTTTGTTTTTGTCTCCAGCATCTTAAAAGTTCTTCCAGTGACACATGCACATCCCTGAACCCTGCAACCATGACGTCTGATTATGACACTCTGACAGTAAGTCTGAACTCTGTGTTTTTAAAGGTTCTCCTGGTTACTGTGATTGTTTCCTGTGTTTTAATTTTCTTTCAATTTCCAGAATGTTACTGGTTCTCCTGTACTGTGACTCTGAGGCTCTGAGGGTATCTCACTATAGATCATCACTCTGCATCATAAAGGGCATTTCTATCATCCTTTCCTCTTCCCCTTACTGAACACTCACTGTGACTAAACACATTAGATTAGATTAGAGATGCTGGTCCCTAGTTCATAAGCTTGATGACAGAAACTTCACTATTATTCTGATTTATTACATTATAACATGTTTTTATACTTTTATATAAAAAAACTAGAATGTAAAATAAAATTAACTTATAAACTTGATAGAAAATGGACAGAAATGTAGAAACTATGGACCTTTTATTTTTGTCAAACATCATGAAAAGTTTAATTACAGTGTTTTAATGTGACAGATATGATATGAAAATGGTTTCTAGACTGTGGATGCTATGAACTGTAACTTATAAGACATACTTTAACAGTTTTGTGTATACTTTAATAATATTGTAATTCACAGTAAGTCATGCTCATGTTTATCTTTGTCATTAATACATTATTACTGTAACAGTTAGACATTAAAATGTTTTATTGAGTTTGTGAAGCTTTGTGTACAGGTTTAAAGCTGAACTTTTCCTTTTTATCTTTTATATTTTGATCTTTTGAAACTTTCACGTTACTGATCTATAAACATTTTTGTAAATGTTTTAGAAGTTATTTTATATTCAGTTATTTTTGTATAAATCAGACTCTCTTGTAACTTTTTAATGAGTTGTTTTTAATGGATTTCTTCATGCAAAAAGTGATCTCTATGTAAACTGATGTATCATGATGTATGACAACCTGCATGATGAGTTCTGGCAGTTTAGCTAAATAAAAAATCCAAAACTTCATATAACTGCCCAGTATAATTAAATGCAATAATAATGAAACAGCAAAATAGAAATTAACATTTAATTATTTAACAAAAAATACATTGTTATTGTTTATATTTTATATCGTATTTAATAAAATATCAAATATTAAATTTTTTATTATTTTTAATAATACACACACACACACACACACAGTATTCATAGACTGGCCTTTTCCAGTTTGTTTTAAATTAGAAGTTATTACAGTTTTGTCCACTAGATGGAGGCAGAGGTATTTTTGTAAATTGATCAGTTTTATATTTCACATGAAGTCACTTCCACTAGTCTGTGAGACCTTAATTAAGGTCTGGATCAGGTTTGAGTATAAGTGGAAACTTCACACTAGACCTAAAGCAGCTTGGATTGTGTGTCTCTCTACTCTTCTTCCAGACTCCGGGAGCTTGATATCCAAATGAAATGTAAAATTTACTTTCAGTGATGGTGTGGGGAGTCATGTCATCTGCTGTTGTTGGTCCGCTGTGTTATAAAGTGACCAAAGTCAGTGCAGACATCTACCAGGACATTTTAGAGCACTTCATGCTTCTCTCTGGTGAGAAACTTTATGTCGATGCAGATTTCATTCATTCAGTTAGACTCGGCACCTGCCCACACTGCCAAAAGTATCAATACCTGATATAATAACCACATTATCACTGTGCTTGATTGGCCAGTAAACTCACCTCACCTAAATCCAACAGAGAATCTATGAGTCATTGTCAAGAGGAAGATGAGAGACACCAGACTCAACAATGCAAATGAGCTGAAGGCCGCTATCGAAGCAACCTGGGCTTCCATATTCCTCTATGCCACGCAGCACTGATGCAGTAATTCATGCAAAAGGAGCCCCATTCAAGTATTGAGTGCATATACTGTACATACTTTACAGTAATCCAACATTTATGCATTAAAATAATTATAATTGTTCTTATATAATATTCATTTTTTTAGATTCTGACTTCTGGGTTTTCATTGGCTGTAGACCATTAAACATTAAAATAAAAAAAAGTTTGAAATAGATCACTCTATGTGTAATGAATCTAAATGATAGATGAGTTTCACTTTTTGAATTGAATGACTGAAATAAATTAACTTTTTGATGATATTCTATTTTGTTTTAGAAGTACATGTACAGTGGTAACCCTACTTACGAGTTTAATCCGTGCAGAAGCTGGGCTTGTTAGCTGGAATGCTCGTTAGCTGGATGCATTTTCCCCATAAGAATACATGTAAAACTGATTAATCCGTGTCAGCCGGCCAATATACAGTATACTTTAATATGCAAAATAATGTGTTTATATGGGTTTTTTAAAACATAAAGACACGACGATGACGCTTGTGTAGGCTGGCCGCTTAGGAGAGGGAGACCGACGGTGCTCGTGTAGGCTGGCGGCTAAGGAGGAGAGGACGAGCGTACGTGTATGGCATGGTTACACTTATCATATGAAAAGTAAAATGTATCCAACTTTCTTGTTTGCTACCTTTTGCTACCTTAGCGTCGCTTCAACAGGCACTTTTACTGAACAGTGGTAAAAGGTATTGACTGACCGCTTCTACTATGGTAGCACTTAGGTGATGCTACGACCGCAGCGCCCCTAGTGGTTTGGCATAATTGAAGAAATTTACGCTACTCGTTACTTGGAATATTACTCGTTACCTGGAATACTCGTTAGTAGGGATGCTCGTAAGTAGGGTTACCACTACATATCCATTACTATTCAAAAGACAGAGGGCCCCAATAAATTTAAACAAATGATTTTCTGTGTGTATTAGAATAATTTTTTTTTTCTGTTGGTTTGGAGTCTATAATAAACTCCAAAACTGCTACTGCTCCAGAATCATCTACTCAATGTTCTGTGGTAGAAAGTGGAGGGAGGGCAGTTACTTTTTAGTTCAGTTTTGGTGTCTCACACAAGTTGCTGATAGTGAATATATAAGCTTCATTACTTCAGTGTTTACTTCAGAAGTTAAGCACATATTTTCCATAAGCTTCATAGGGGTCGTCAGGTAGGCTCCTCCCTTTGTCAGTGTTTTGCTGAATTAAGTCTACTACACCTCCAGAAGGCTCAAACCTGAGGTCTGGCATTCCAGATACATCCCTGCATGCTCAGCTCACAGATTAACCTTAGATCACCAGTGACTAAGACTACCGAACACTGACATTCCTAATGCATTGTTTATGACTAATATATCATATTCTAGTGTATCCAGGAAATTCCTAAACAGCTGTACTAAAACCTAAAAGCTCACTGTCAACAACTTGTCTGTGACACCAAAACTGACCAAAAAGACTTACCAAACTGACTTACATCATCCTTCTACCACAGAAAACTATACGGAAGACCAGCATTTGAGGATTTTATCACAGTATCTAAATGGCAAAAGAAAATGTAAGAAAAATATTTTGTCATAGAAATTTCAGAGTCACCCTCTCTCTCTCTCACACTGTTACGCGCGAGGAGCACGTTGTGTTTCCAGTGTCTCTCTTGCCCAATTGCCTCCTTTCAGCCTCATTATGTTCCAGCCAATCACCATCTGGACTTCATTTGGTGGAGGGCCTGGCTTGTACTTCATAAGCACCTGACTCCAACCAGGAAGTGAGCTTTGACTCCACTGACACTGTGAGATTAGTGCAGGGATGATTGAGTGTAAGAGTTTTGACTCCACTGAGACTGGTGTAGAGACTTTGAGATAGAGTGAGAGTAATGTCTTTGTTTGTGTGAGAGAGTCTTTGGGACATTGTTTTAAACCTGTTTTTACTGAGAGTAACTTGTATTATGTGATTTTAGTTCTGTAGGAAGTTAGGGAATGCTTTTATGTACTCTGGCTTAAGCACTCTCTTTTGGTTCAGCTTCTGATTATGTGTAGTTCCACTGTGTCGTTACTCTTGAGTATTGTGTGGACAGGTGTTAGTTTGGGCCCACTGACTTGGCACACACGTAGGTAAACTCTGTATAGGTGTCACTAGGTTTTAGGGGCAGGTGCCGTTTATGTAGTTTTGGACAGGGAAGATTTAGTGTTCTGCAGGCAAGATGTTTTATTTGGTTCTTTCCTTTGGCACGGTCTGTGGTCCACCTTTTACTTTTAGAAATCGCTCTCCTAATGTTGTCTCACTTAAACTCATGTTTTGTCTGTTTGTATGTCTACCCCACTGCTTTTAAACTTTAGTAAACTCTGTTAAAACTCTCTATGGTTGTGCAGTCTCATTTACCTACCTCATCACACTGGTTACTGCAATGCACCTGGTCAATTTAATATCGTTACTCCACCCTCACCCCTAGACAGGGTGGGCACGTAACACACACGCAATGATCTATATCAGGGGTGGCCAACCCTGGTCCTGGAGAGCAGCATTGCTGCCCAGTTTGGTGATCTCCCTGATCAAACACACCTGATTCAACTCAGCAGGCAATTAGCAGGTTTAATTGTAGTGTCAGAGCAGTGACATCACCAAACTGTGCAGGAATGCGGCTCTCCAGGACCAGGGTTGGCCACCCCTGATCTATATTACTGGATATGACGCTGCCTATTCGCTAGCATTGAGGCTGGTGCAACGACATGGAGCCGCCATGTTGTGTGGAAGTGAAGCTTGTAAACAATGGCACATGACCAGCACTGCTGCCTTCTCAAAGCTCGAACTTCGCTAATAATTGTCTGATTTTCAAAATTTAAAGTTTTTTATAAAGAGGATAGAAAGCTCTTTAACATTACTGTAATCAAAGTATTAAAATGGTTGATGACATGTTAGGCTACTATTGGCTCTCGCATCTGCCATAGCTGACATTTTCTCTACGCCTTACTGCTTGCATGACTTCTAATGGCTGGAAAATTGTTAATAATTATCCGGTTTTCAAAATGTAAGTTTACAAAGAATTAAATAGTGTAATGCTGCTATCGCATGGCCATTGACATAAATATAGCCATGTTTTCTTGCCTTGCTGATACTTGCTATTGACTGATGGCTCTACACAAATTATAATTTTTTTTCAACCTGTTGACTGTCTTAATCCAAAGTAAAGAACACAGAGACTGCATACATATTAAAGTCAATGTAGAAATATTCAATGCTATCATGAGTTAATTTAATGTTACAGTATTGAAATAATTGTAATAAATTTTAATGTAAATCCTGTATTTTGTTGCTGGTGTTATTGTTCCAACTAAAAGGCACCAGTTTAATGTTTAAGTTCATTTATTAACATTCATACAATTCTACATGTTTTCACACCTTTAAGTTATACCTGACTACTTGTATTCAAGTCAATGTCTTTGTGAAGAGAAATATTCCATATAAGAAATAGCAAGACTTCCATCTGTAGAATAAGACATTATAGACATTATTTTTGACCAAGGTTGTATACAAGACTTTATAAGACTTTGCAAGCATTCACAGGAACCCTGTAGTAGGTACTGATCTATACATAATACAGCATCAATACATGTATGTGGGTATGTCTTTACTGTCCTTAAAAGAGAACTAATTTGTTCAACTTTTGTCTGATCTTTTTACCTAATAAATCATTTTAAAATGAATACATACTTGTGGAATGTGATCCCCTGGTCTCTGCTGACAGAGTTCCAATAAGTAAAATGATAAAACACAAAACATTGCAGCCCTTTTGTTGTTTGTAAATGCTTCCTTCCGATCTTGCCCTGCTTCCATACAACATGGAGGCTCTATGCCGGCGCGTTCAAAAGTCACGTGTGTCCTATCCAGTAATATAGATCATTGCACACACAGACAGAGACTGTCTATCTCTCTGGGGGGTTGTTCACCCAGGGCACCAAAGAGGCTAGGACCAAACTGCGCACTCCCAAATGGGGAGAGGGCTCTTAAGGAGTTAGTGCACAAACCACGCCCCCTTCTATACACCTAGCGCCTGTGTGCAGTACTACACAAACACTGTTTACTTCATTATTAATGTGTCCAGTGACAGTAGGCCGTTTGGCGCCCTGGGCAAAAACCCCTTCCTAAACTACTAGCTGAACTACTGTAGGCTGGAGTGGTCAAGCTAAACTACTGTAGGCTGGATGGGTGGAGCTAAACTACTGTAGACTGGATGTGTGGATTTATGTAAATTTGTTGGTTTGAGTGTCTTCATCAGTTCAAAAGGGTTATACACTAGAAATATGTTAACAATATTTACAAATTACATCAAACTTGTATATTTTGATAGTTTAGATTTATGAAAAACATCCGTCCGTCTGTCCGTGAGTCAAGATCATGATCATAGATATTATGGTCATTCTCTGGTAGATGTCATGCCCACATAAGGAACTGCAGGTCTAAACTGTTTTTATGAGTGTGTTAACATGCACTTAATACTCTGATAACTGCAGAAAATCAGGTTTAATCTGTATTCTGTTTGATATGTTTACATGCACTTGGGTTTTCAGATAGTCCAGAACTTCAGGTCTACATGACAGACTGTAATCAGATTTCTGCTTTAAAACCTGTCTGTAAACTCACAGAAGCAGAAGTGACATAAATATATGCTTATATGTATGTATCACTGCCATATGTGGACCAAATGTGTATTTTCAATATGAGGGCCACTTTTGGCTCACATGCAGTTTGCCAGTGCCAAAAGTGGGCCAGCAGTGCCATTTCTCAGCCAGAACTAGACTACATTTGTATTTTACCTGGGTCTGAGTTTGTCTCAGTTGTCAGAGATTACACATACAATAAACATTTTCTGGGTTATTTACATTTATTTACAGTATTTGCCATTAAAATATTGCATAATGTTAATAAAATGCTTAACTTTGTTTCAGTTAGCACTTTCTAACTTTGCCATCTTCAACCTATTGTTCAATACAGCGCCCTCCATAATTATTGGCACCCCTGGTTAAGGAGTGTTCTTTGGCTTTTAATAAATCCTTTTTTATATATAATATCAGACAACAATGCAAAAAAAGAGAAAAATCTAAGCTTTAATCCAAGTGCATTTATTTGGTGGGGAAAAAAATCACACATTAAGAATTAAATCTTTTGAATGAAATCATGTGTGCCACAATTATTGGCACCCCTGGTGTTAGTACTTTGTACAACCTCCTTTTGCCAAAAAACATCACTTAATCTTCTCATATAACTCTTCACAAGATGGGAGAATACAGAAAGAGGGATCTTTGACAATTCCTATTTGCACAACCTCTCTAAATTGTCCAAAGTCCTGGGTCTTCTCCTATGCACTCTCCCCACTGGTTTTCTATTGGGATGAGGTCTGGGGACTGAGATGGCCATAAGAGGAGCTTGATTTTGTACCTTGTGAACCATTTTTGAGTAGATTTGGCCACACGTATATTTCACAGAGTTTATGCATGATCCCATATATCCTTACAAGGTTCCCAGGTCCTGTGGAGTAGAAACGAGCCCACAGCATCACCGATCCTCCCCCATACTTAACAGTGGGCATGAGGTGTTTTTCTGCGTACTCATCCTTGGTGTTACGCTTACAGTGTTTGTTACCAAAAAGCTCTATTTTGGTCTCATCTGACCAAAAGACATGGTCCCAGTTAAAATCCCAGTACTGCTTGGCAAACTCCACCCATCTATGCTTATAAGTATAACTCAAAAAAGGCTTTATCCATGCATGCCTCCCAAACAGCTTGTTGGCATGTAGACAGCGTCTGATGGTTGTTTGGGAGACCTCGTAACCCCAAGATGCTACTATTTGATTCAATTCCCTTACAGTGAGCTTTGGAGAACTTTTTACTTGTCTTACCATCCTTCTCACTGTGCATGGTGGCAAGATACACTTGCGTCCTCTTCCAGGCTTGTTTGTCACAGTTCCAGATGTTTTGAACATTTTGATGATTGCTCTGACTGTAGATAAGGGCATCTGCAGGTGTGTGGCTATTTTCTTGCCATTGCCTGATTTATGAAGGTCAACACACATCTGCCTTACTTGAATAGTGTGTTCTCTTGTTTTTCCCATGTTTAAGAGTGAGTAAGAGAAATAGGCCTTTGTGTAATGGCATATTTATACCACAGGGAAACAGGAAGTGATGAATTACTAATTAAAGGTTCCTAGACACTTTGATCTACTTTATAAACTACAGTAGAAAGGACATAAATGGTTCAAATACGTTTATTTTCAAGAAATTGTTAAGGGTGCCAATAATTGTAGAACATGTCATTTTATGGGAAATAATTATTTCTCAGTCAGGATTATTTCTTTATTTTTTTTCACTTGTGTTGAAGGTTGCTTTTTTCTAAACTTTTTCAGAGTGAGATTTTTTTCCTGCAATAAAAAAAAATTATTTATTTTAAGACTTTTAACACATTTTAACTAGGGGTGCCAATAATTATGGAGGGCACTGTATATTACAATAAAAATTTTGTCAATAACTTTACTGTAAAATGTTATTCACAGATTTACATTTATTGTGTTATAACATCTAAAGAGGTACAAAGTCTGACATTTGTCATATTTAAATTAGATTCAGGTAGAGGCTGATTGTGTCAGTACAATTACAAAATGTTTTATATAATGGGACTGTGACAGACTGTGATGGAGGTGTTGATGACAGACTCTGCTGACTGTGCAGAACTGAACCAACATGTGTTGATGCAAGAAGTCCATCCTCTCCTGGGCTTTCTCTGTGATGGACCTGATGCTGAAGTCCCACTTTAGATCCTTGGTGATTGTAGTTTGTGGAGCTTGAAGGACTCAACAGCCATCGCAGTTTTGTTGAGGATGGTAAGGGTCAGCAGAGCTGGAATTCTGAAGCCCATCATCAATTGTGTTAATTTCCCACCAACGTTCGTCTCCTCCTCATGTCAGCTCCTAAGGTTCCATCTTGGACAACCAAGTAAAAACACTGATCTAATTTTAGTGATGATGACCATCATAATGCAAACAAATCTGCTGTAAGATCAGTTTTCTACCAACTTTTTATAATTCACAGTAAGTCATAGTAAATGGCTTTCATATGGTTTGAGAGAAGTTTGGATGATGTAGATTTACAACTAGATTGTTTAGGTGACCATTGAGCTCTAATGTTTGTTAGCAAAGTTATGCTTACAGATCCAGTTCTGAAATAAATAAGTCAAATTAAGTCTAGAAATGCGTTCATGTAAATTCTGAGTTCACAGAAAAAGGAAGGAAGTTTAGTTTGACTCATGTAGCACATACATCATATACACACACAGCTTGTAAGTCACTTCTAGTGAGGAAAGCTTGATCACTAAGTCGTAAGTAAAGTTTCTTTATCAAAACTCTTGTGTTCTCTGTTCAAATACAGTTAAAGGTTGATAGTGAGCTCTTTCTGTAAAAAACTACTGTGAGAACTTCCTCACTCTTGTTTCTTGATCTTCACAGATCTGACTGATCTGTAGTCTTTCTTTTCCACATTTTGTCTCTGCTGGCCATAGTTTTTTTTTTTTTTTTTTTTTTTTTTACTTTTTGCTGGTCACTGATGGACATTTACTGATTTTTCTGACAATTACATTCTATGTTTCTCCCAAACTCACAACAAGAAAACTTTTTTTTATTAATGTTCTTGTCACAAAGTTAGAAAGTTAACATTTATCTAACTTCTGTTATATGTATATAACATGTTTTTCTGGGGAGTTTTTTCTCATAGAGCTTATATTATATATACAGTATTTATAATAAAAACTGGATGTGTCTGAAATTCATTTACTGCAATGAACAATTATAAAACCCTTTGTACATCTCTAATAACATCAGGGACTGTTTTGCAAATTACTATAAAATATTATGTAATCAATTTACAGAAAAGTGGTTTGAGTTCAATATCTGACATCAGTTCAGGTGTAAACATGAGCTTCAGATGTGTAATCCTATCACTCATCATCCTGCTGAATATTCCAGGTAAGATTACTCTGATTTTACTGAATTACTGTGTGAAACATAATATACAGAGCTTATGATTTTAAGACGACATATTATGGAAAAATCTATATTTGGGAAAGTAGAATGCCTACCAACCCCAAAAAAATTTAACCCAGCTGTTTTTCTTCCTTTTTTTTAATTTTTTTTTTATTGGAGGTCTCACTGTGAAAACTTGAAATTTTAATTACTGGTACAGGATTGGGCTCCTCTTATTCTGCATTAATGAATATTAGCCACGCCCCACTGGTGTAACACTACCCATGAGCTTGAATTGTGGTTGGCCATTTTATATTTACACATAAAACTGAACAAAGAGAGCACAGCCTAAAAATGGTTTGTGCTTTCTGTTAAACAGGCAGTGTGCATCACCAGAAACATTAACTTTGACATCCTGTAGTGGACATAAGTATTTTTACTCAAAGATTTGATCATTTATCAAATTTCAGTCTGTTTTTAGTATCCGGGTCACATGATTTGGTTCTAGTTGTTTGAGATTGTTTTGTCAGCCTGATAAGAAACCATCATGGCCACCTATGGTGCAGGAGATGATGAGCATGTGGTAAATAAATAAAAAGAGATATTTATTTTCAGTAAAGCAGTAATATGAACTGATTATATTTATTATGAATATTGTATTTACACGCTGATGAAAAAAAATAGTTGAAAGGTTATTTGAGATATTGTTTAGCACATTTTAAATGCATCTTTCCCCTGAGATATGTGGCCAGATTAGTATAAAAAAATACCTAATACAAAGTATTGAGAGCATGTGAATTTTGAGTTTCAAACTGGAGTTGGGGCAATCATAGCTGTCATGGGAGCCCTAGGCATGCATCAACGCCTCCACATTATCCAGTGTATTCACTATACCTCATCAGCTCTCATCCATTCAGCTACATCTCCACATTTTTGATGAAGAATTGTCTGAGCTTATAGCTGACTAACACAACCTGTACCCCTGCCAAGTAATAGGAGACAGCATCAACACCAAACCCGATGAAATGAAATAATGTTTTGGTCTGAAGCTCCTCATGGGAGTTGTGAAGATGCCATCCATTGATGACTACTGGGCAGAGAGTATGCGCTATACAAAAATTACTGATGTGATGCTCATAAAAAGATTCAAATTCCTCTCACAGACATCGGATCCTGATCAGAACAGTCTCTGCAAACTCAGACCAGTGCTTGAGCACATTAGGAGAAAGAGTTTAGTAATTGAAAGTGAAAATCAGTTCTCCACAGATTAAATGATGGTGCCTTACAAGGGCATCAAGCCTAGCTTTCAGTATCTGCCTAGCAACCCCAATCACTGGGGGTACAAGATATTTGTGCGGGCAGGTGTGTCTAGTCTAGTGCACAATTCTAGTACCTGATTTTCTAGTGTACACTGGCTAAAGCACATTTAGCCATACAACACAAGGGCCAGTCAAAGAGCTTTAATTTCGAGCCAGTGATGTTTTCCAACTTTGCAAAACCATCAAGAACCCAACAAACTTTTTCACTTCACTACCTCTCTTGACTGGTTTGCATATTTTAGGCATCATTCACAGGATCAGACTAAAGGGATGTAGCCTGGAAGATGATCGTGCTCTGTTGAGAAGAGGAAGTTTTGACTACAAAGTCCACAGTGAGGCAAAAGTGGCAGTTGTGAAACAGGCTGACACCAGAACTGTCACTTTAGTTAGTTAAAAATATTCAGGCTGGAAGTTGCAGATGACCATCAACAGGAAGGGAGCATGATGTATCCATGGGTGTGAGTAGACCTCTGAGAGTATGGCTAAAAGTTTCCTTTTGTGCAACAAGAGAAAGCCAATCCTGAACCAGTGATTAAAATTAAAGTTTTCAGACACAGGCAGCCCCCATTTAAATTTTTTAGTTTAAATTTTTACAGTTTGTGGGTTGATACTCACCAAAAGTAGCCAAATATAGGTGTAAGTTTGTAACATATTTGTTATGAATTGGAGAAGAACTTTTTTCCCCACAGCCATTAGACTCTTGAACAGCTGAGCTGATGACTACCTCACAGATTTTAAACGCATTTTGCACTAAACCTGTATTGCACTAAACCTGTCAACTGTCAAACTTCTCAATTTCACTATACTACAGACTGTGTCTTTATACAGCTATCAACCTCAAACAGGTGCTTCTAATTTAAAATAATAAGTGGACTTTTTGGAGGTGGACTAACAGTTTCCTGAGGGCCAGAATGTTTGCTGATTTGCAGGGTGTTCAAATTCTTATTTTCCTCACTGTAGCTCCACTGCACAATATGTATGTAGCATGTTTTTCTGGGGTTTTTTTGTCTCATAGAGCTTATATTATATATACAGGTAGTCCCCGGGTTACGACGTTGATCCGTTCCTACATTGCGTCGTAAACTGAATTTCGTGCAAGTCGGAACATACGTAAATACTTTACATAAATAACATACTGTAAGCACTTATCCTATCCTAACACCTATCCTAACACAGTAATGATCAAAAAACACATATAAAATATGTTTAATAATGAAATGAAACAGCCGTGTAACCGTGTATTCTTCTGCCGCGCACACCAAACACCAAGGCTTTATACAGTAAATGGGAGATGTGTTGTAACCACAAAACATCATAACTCGGGGACGACGTAACCCGGGGACTACCTGTACATATATTTTTATTATACTCTCTCTTTCATTCCTGTACTATAACATCCAGTGTGGACAGCAAAGTAGAAATTTCATTGTACAGGGAAACATGTTTCTTTACTGTGCATATGACAATAAATCTTTGAATTGGAGTGAATGGAAAGATCGGATGCATACGCAGAGATAGATGAAAAATAATTAATTTCTTAAATAACTGACATGATGGATAAACTGAAAAAACTCAAAGAACTACACAAAACAGAAACAAACACAGTGGCAGTATGACGCGATACATACAAACATTAAACACATTGAACCCTCAGGGAGAGGCAAACAGTGAGGACTATATAAGGTAAGTGATTAACACATAACAACAAACAGCTGAACATAATGACAATGACGTGACAAGAACGGGAACAACCATTCATTCATTCATTCATTATCACACCCGCTTAATCCTTATTAGGGTCGCGGTTAGTCCCCTACCCCCTCACTGGGCGCAGGGCAGGGCCGGGAAGAACCAAATAAGGGCATAAGGAAATGACAAACAGGAAGTGAACATAAACCAAATCTAAAGAGGTGTAACCATAATAGTGACCAGAAGGGGGCACAGCATGACAATACACCCCTAATCAAAATCTTAAGACCAGTTAAAAAATTGCAAGAATTTGCATTTTGCACTATTGGATCTTAAGAAGGTTCTAAATAAAGCTTCACAATGCTAAAAGAAGAACGGGGTGCAAGGGACAAAAACTTTTGAGCAGGGAATTGATTGAAAACAACAATTTAACTGAAATAGGCTGTTCATCAGCCAATCAAAAGTTTAATACCATAGCTCCAGTGGCGGATGCTGGTCTTTCAAGGAGGGGAAGCTCAATTTCGGGCTACATCATAAAATGTGTCGGTTTATTTATACGTAAATTCTACCCTCCATTCCTTTTCAAGAAAATGATCTGTGATCCTGTCGTACCAACAAGGCATCTTTTCCAGGGACTTGACTAGTGTCCTCTCAATGGCCAGCAGAGCTAGGCTTTTTTTAGTCCATAAACAACCTCAATAAACACTATTAATCACTAGGAGATATTAGTCCATAAACAACCTCAATAAACACTATTAATCACTAGAATAGGAGATATTAGTCCATAAACAACCTCAATAAACACTATTAATGTGAGGAATTGAGCACAAGACCGGAGTTGTAAAAACAGAGTGTTTACTGAGAATGCAGATTATTACAGAAGTAAACCAGGCA
>BRDA01050683.1:0-18542 GCA_036984385.1 Crenuchus spilurus
TTTTGACATAAAATGACTGAAAATGACAACAGTATGGGTGCTGTTTGACTGTGTATGTAAAGACATGAACAGTATCAGTTATGGAGAGATTTGTTATGAGTCCTCTTTATAGTTATTTGTTGTTTTTACAATAAGTAACTGTAGCTCAGAGAATTACCCACTGAGCAGGACAAGCATTTTGTGTTGCAAAGCTGCTGCATTTGTGCATTTCCTTGTTTTCAATCTATTTATGTTGCTTTCATTGATTATATCAGATAATTTGATTGTTTCTTTGTTCTTCCAAATTCAACAAGCTAGATATCCTCTGCCACTATGTTTCTTGGTCTAATCAGATAGAATGTAGTCATTTGACTTATGGCTCAATACAGTACATCATTGTTTGAGAAAAAAAACTTCCCTTTTTCCACATTTTGTCTTTAGCAATATTCTGTTTTCCATCTTGTATTCAAACTTTGGAAAAAGTTAACACCAATGTATTGCAATGCGATGTAACGGCAGCAGTTCAAAAAGAGGCGGAGCTTGATTTCACATGCATTGGAGGAGGCCTACGGTTGTCTGCATGCTCCTAAAGTCATTACAAAGACATTACAAGTGATAGGGAGAGTCAACGAATGGCCGGGTCATTTGGATACTAACACACTGGGGAGAAAATCAAGTTTTAAAAATGGTTTTTATTTTTTTGGGAACATTTAAAAAATTCACAAAATGGATGGAATACCCTGTACATGGAACTTTAAACAGGTAAAGAAATTCCCTACAACTTTCAGAAAAGAAAGGTCAGGTTTATTTAGTATATTACACAGTTATATTACAATTTACTTGCTCTATTTAGCAAGGTTTCATTTAAAAACATTTGCAATCTGATTTTTTTTATGCAAATTGATTTTTCAAACATTTTACACTTTGACAATAGAAAGATTTCATTCATTCATTCATTATCACACCCGCTTAATCCATATTAGGGTCGCGGTTAGTCCCCCACCCCCTCACTGGGCGCAGGGCAGGGCATTACACTATTCAACTAAGCCCAGGACAGGGCGCCAGTCCATCGCTGGGTGACATACACACAGACACAGATACACCTACGGACAATTTTCAGAGTACCCAATTCACCTGACCTCCATGTTTTTGGACTGTGGGAGGAAACCGGAGACCCCGGAGGAAACCCACGCAGACACGGGGAGAACATGGAAACTCCGCTCAGCTGGGGAATCGAACCCAAGACCCCAGCACTGAGAGGCGAACGTGCTAACCACTAAGCCACCGTGCCCCCTAGAAAGATTTTATTTATTATTATTATTATTATTATTATTATTATTATTATTTCTTTTTAATAGTAAAAAGTATTGTTTTGGTACCGATAATAGTGTGATATCGCCATTGGTTTCAGTAATGAAAGTTAAATTCTTTCAACTCTATTCTGCGTAATATACATATTTCCATTTTTGGGGGGGTAAAAATAACCCAAGACCATCCATCCATCATCTTCTGCTTATACAGTGTTCAGGTCATGGGAATAACCCAAGACAATATCTCAAAATATCTGTACTGCATATGTGTAGCATGCAATAAAAATAAATAATCATATCCTGTAATTTTTAAGTAAATTTTTGAAACAATACATGGAACACGCATAACTCTCACTAAATTAGCAGAACCATTAGGTATAGATCACATCTTCTGCTAGCTTCACACACTAATGTCATTTTCTATTATTCATAAGATTAAATACTTTCTCACTGTGGAATTGGAATATCATTCTTTTAAGGAAAAAGGTATATAAGATGCCCATTCTTACTACACTGCAAGCTCCTTTTGAGTCACTGCACCTGATCTATGTTTAGAGGACCATGAACATCATGTAAAACAACTCCAGAGTTCTGCTCTATCTGTACTCCCTGGAGAGGCTGCTCTCAATGTGGGCGGTGCAGAGGAGGATGCAGGATGAGTGAAGAGGACCATTGTGCATTTGCATGCAGGTGGATAGTTCCAGCCAGTCAATTACCAAAACATGAAGAGCTAGAAAAATGACATGCAGAGATGTAGGCCTACAAAAATTACATACACCTCAGATGCCTTGCTATTTTATATGCAGCTCTAAAAAGTAATCTGCATAAGAACGGAATCAGATAAAGCTGGAGCACTGCCAGTGATGCAGATTGCTGATTGGGGCTGGCTGGAGTGAACCACGACTCAGATGAGCTCATCTATAGGTCTAGAAGATAATCAAGGGAAAGATGCGTAGATAACTGGTAAATATATTACATTACGTCCTCCGTCATAACAATCCCATTTCCTGTTCTGCATCAGAAAACAAAAGCAGCATCCAGATCTGGAGTAAACAGTAGCTGGACAACTGCACATGGTGCCACAAATACTGCATCTGCAACCATCTTTAGAAAGAGTGTAGAGATGGGCAATATGGCAATAATATATAAAACTACTTTAAGAAATGTTCTTAACGTCACAATATTTACAGGTCTAAACTAAAAATATTAAAAATACAACAAAACAATAACAAAAATATAACAATAACAAAAATACAGAAATAAAATGCCAGTGTTTCAAATAATCTTTACATATTTACCATTCTACTCAACCATTTGGTAGAGCACATTTATGTCACTATATCTTCTTGAAGAAGGCATTGAACTTAAGATAATGTGATTGTGCCATCTCCACCAATCGGTAGAGGTATGTTAGTTTAAAAAACATCCACTAAAGGTAATTTGAAATGCAACATTTTCTTGTCTGAATGTAAAACAGCAGTACTTATAGCCAGACCACAAGGAATAAACTAGATCAAATGCTGAAAAACCATTAGTGCTGTTGCACCACCACACAGATGAGTATGGTTAAGTTAACAAAACTAGAATGTTATTGTACAGTTATTCTATTTGTAGTTTATGTTCTGATTTTAGCATAAAGTCTCATTGTATGTATAACTGTGTGGTCTTTATTTCAAAAAAATGATGGAAAAAACTACTGTACTTACAATCAACCCAAAATATTATTCAAAACTTATTATATAAATAAATATCATATGGCAGACATGTCATTGCTAAAACAATGCACTACGCTACCCTAGGTTTAATACACTTGTTGGGGTTGTGTATACTTGGTGCTGCTTTTACCAGTTGGGCATTTCAGCAAAACCTGGTTAAATGGATAAAATTATCCAAAAGTGAAAAACTCCTCCATTGCACAGATCAATGGATTATAAAGTCATTGTTTACTTACTCAAAGAAACTACAACAACAGACAAATCACACCAGGGCCCATTTTAAATCAAACCAGAACTGAAAGTCTGAACAAGCCCTTAATCAGAAAAAGAAACTGGACTCACCAAGACGTTTACAAGAGCTATTAAGTAGACCAGTCTGAGTATTGTTCTATTTACTGATTTTGACACCAGAAAAAAAAACACTACTCACACATATTGTTTAAGCAAAATGAAGCTGCAGAACTTTCCATCACAACATTCTTTTATTTCAGAAGAAATATTTAGCCATTTTGAGGCTACAATAAAATAAGCTAATTCTTCTGCTTCCGATGCGATATCACCTTTTTCATGTGAGGATGAGATAGGACACAAGGACACAAGTGTGGACACACTAGAAAAAGAGATTAGCCCATAAACAACCTCAATAAAACCTGTACACTAGAATATGATATTTGTATAAAGAAACTCAAACATTATAATAACTAAAATAGATGTTGCGTGCAAACATTTTCAACTACAGTATTTGTAGAGCTTTTTACAACCTGGGCTGTCTCAAAGCTGTTTTACAGAAAATCAGTTTACAGGAGAAATAAATAGAATAAGCCCCCTGCATGAGCAAGCTAAAGGCAACAGAGGCAAGGAAAAATTCACTAAGATTATCAAAACAGGCTGATTTTAGAATCCTAGAATATTTTGTGACAGTCTTGACTCATGTCCGCTAAATTTACATGTATCAGACAGTCAAACGCAAGTACAATTTCAAATCTTTCTCAAGGTCAGGCAAACAGCATCAGCATTATGACTTGCTGTAAATCAGCCAATCAGAGTACAGCTCATCAAATTATTCATGAGCCCACCATAAAAGAGAAAACTGTTTATTTCCAGAAATTTCATAGGCTTGAAAATAGCCATGTAAAAGCACATTTGTGCATTTTTCACCCCAAGCAAAGTCACATATCTTCTATGTATACAGCACAGCACAGCTAAAAAAACTACTGAATAAATGTCTACAGCAGCTTTAAGAAAAACGTAGAAACATATTTCAGGCAAAAAGATGGAAACAAATGTTTTTTTTTTTTTGCAAATTTTCTCCCTTCCCAATGTGGTAGTAGCTAATTAACCCATCCCATCCGCTAGGAGGCTCTCCCCATCATTTTGGACTGTCCCTGACTGTAAGAGGATGAAGACCTCCTTCGCTGTGTGTGATGCAGCCACCACCTCTTTTTGAACTACCAGCGATACACCATCATTGGGTAAGCAACTTAGCTTGCTGATCATCTCGGGGCCCTATATTGTTTTTAACAAACTGCGCATTTGTCTATTTTTATAAGTAACAGCATGCCACAGTACTAGAAATCAAATTTATTTGAGAATAACTCACTATGGCAAGAGTGTGTTGATATAGACACAGTTTGTATAATGCTAATTGGTGGAGTATACGCTTAGCTACCAGAGCAAAAAATTAAAGAAGTAAACTAGAGACAGCACATCTTTGCGAACGGACTACAAAAGTGGAAAATAGTGCAAATTAAATTTTTTTGTAAAGCTTTAAGGTTTTGTGCCTACGGGGTAAGATGGTCGTTCCAAAATAGGGGAGGGGTGTAACTGAGCCTATCGTCTCAGTGTGAGAAACCTGCAGAATGAGCTAAACTATTTCTGGCCTGAATCAATTAAGATCCAAATGTTGTGCGAGTGGGTTTTAGAGGAAAGGATTGTGAAATGTGAATTGCTAGTTCAAAGCTGAAAAGGCCAGAGGGAAAACAAGCTAACAAGGATATAAATATAAACTGCACAAGCAGCATAAGCACATCAATCATGCTACACACAACACTTATGTGTAAATTATACCGATTGGCTTTCGCCATTAAGTGATTGTTTTTGTTTTTTTATTATAATGCAAAATAAGAGGCTTTTGATTCATGTCGAAGAGATATGAACTACAGCAAGCATGTGTTTATGAGCGTGAAATTCCACCACACACACAACTAATAATACCTCACTGCACCGCAGTGCTCCCTACAGCCTCTCCTCAACTTCCCGCCATCCTAGCAATATGAGAATGTTGCCATGTTTTTATTGTGCCAGCTTAATTTCATTTTCCCTCCTTTTCCTCTCTCTCCGACGTCCCATCACAGCTCCCCTCGCCCTCCTGATTCCTCTTCACCATCTCGTATTCACCTCTTATCACTATAAAACACTTTCAATATGGACGGATTACTGGCAGCTTTGAATCCCGAGCACACGCTCCAAATCTACACGTTCTGTCGTCCGAGCAGGGGGCGAGCCGATGGGGGGAGCTGGACGCACATTCCCAGCCAGTGTGAGCCCACTTACACTGCAACAGTGATAATGTGTCAAAGATCAGCATTCCAGACTGTAAAGCCCACTCAAATCCTCTTGTTTCCCTCGGCTTATCGGCCTCCTCCACCCGGCCGGGCCCACCGCCTCCCGGGCTGATCGGAATGTCAGAGCTGAATAAAAACCTCTTGAGCGAGTTGTTCCACAGACCAGGCTGTCCCTGTAGGAGGGCAGGAGACAGGCAGGACACTTTCTGGCCCTCTGTCTCACTTTCTTTCTCTCGCTTTCCCTCCGTTTCTTTCAGTCTTACCCCCTGGAGTTCTTTCTCTGTTCTTTGTTTCAGTGTGTGTGATGTACACTGATCAGCCATAACATTAAAACCATGTATATACATTCATTGTCCATTTTAGCTCCACTGACCATACAGATGCACTCTGTAGTTCTACAATTACAGACTGTAGTCCATCTGTTTCTCTGTATACTTTGTTAAGCTCCTCTTACCCTGTTCTTCAGTGATCAGGACCCCCACAGAGCAGCTATTATTTGCATGGTGGATCATTCTCAGCACTGCAGTGACACTGAAGTGGTGGTGGTGTGTGTCACACTCTGGTATGAGTGGATCAGACGCAGCAGAGCTGCTGGAGTTTTTAAAAAAGACTAGAGAGACTGACACTAAACCAAAACTATCCCAGCCAACAGCATCCTGTGTGCAACATCACGTGACCTCTGCTGAAAGACTAGAGGACCAACACAAACTGCAGCAACAGATGAGCTACTGTTTGTGACTTTACATTTAAGTGACCTGTTAATGGATGAAGCTTATCAGTGCTACACGCACCAACACACCACCACCACATCAGTGTCACTGCAGTGCTGAATTAAATGTTATGAATGCTACTAATGTGATTATATTGACATATGACCAGGATACACTTAATAAATCACTGATTGGTGAATCAATAGTGTGACATGGTTAATAACTAGCGTACATCACTGTGACTAAAACACTCCTTTATCTCGAAACATTTTTCTCTGCACGCATTCATGTGATGGTGAATCAGAAGGCAGAGTTAGCCGGAGGGCTTGGTGTGGAACAGAGTTGCTCCAGGCTGGGCTCTGGCCCACTGCGACAGGCTGCTGCTGAGGAATGTGGAGGAATTTGAGGACAATGCTATTCTCCTGACCTAAGGTGAAGAATCTCATCCAGGCAACGCAGAACACTGCATAATTACATAATACTAGTATTTTAAAAATGAAGAGCGTAACAAAACCCAAGCCAAAAAACAGCTGCCCAGACCATGTACAATACAACTACTGATTAGAACCAATGATCAGAATCAGTACCATAGTGATGATGTATGTTTGCGGGATTTGCAGAACAAGTCAACATGCAGCGCTTTTCCTAAATCCAGTATTAGCAGCACCTTTTGAACTTCTTTAGAACACAAAGCACATATTTGACGTATTTTATACATATTTCACATGCCAGGAGTGCGTTATTGAGCCCTTCACAGCACAAACCAACATGAACAAGTTAGGCAGAGCCTAACTTCATACAAGTACACAGATTAGCCGTGACATGGCTAATGTGCCACCAAAACGGCTCCAACCCACCAAGTCATGGACCCTACAATCCTCTGAAGATGTCCTGTGGTGCCTGGCATCAAGACGTTAACTGCAGATGCTTTACTTTCTGCAAGTTCTGTGGTGGAGGTGCCACAGATTGGCGTTCCTGTTCTAGCACATCCCACAGATGCTTGGATGTGGAGAATCTGAAGATGCGGAGAATGTGGAGACCACCTTTGCTGACTGGGAGCATGCCACAAGTCTGACCACTTTGGAGATGCTCTGCCACAGTCATCTGACCATAAAAACCAGTGATTCAGGTCTGCACACTTGCACATTGTTCTCCAGCACCCAATACATCATCAAGATCTCTTACTATCTATCCCAGAACTTCATATGCAGCATTGTTCTGAGATAATGAAGGTTACTTGGCGTGGTATTAATGCCATCAGTGTATGTAAAATGATTTATTCATTATATAAACTTTAATGTCTAACACGTTTCATAGCCTATGTCTAACTTTTTGTGCTTGGCATATCCTAGCACCCTTAGGGCAAACAAACATTTAAAGGAATAATGTATTATGCCTGCTATAGACTGGCCCATGCATCTGGGCTCTGATATTCAGGCCAAACGGTTTCATCTGCCAATTTTCTCCACCTCTACCGCCTGTGGGCAAAACACTACCCAACCATCCTACACAAACAAGCAGACAAATTGCTGGACACGATGGCAAATAATTACCCAGGCAAGAACAATGAACAGTAATCAACTGAGTGTACTATAAATATTGCATCAATTTGGGAGATACTCACCTGTGCAATGCCATTAGGAACTTAGTTATAATTACTGACATGGATTACTGGGATTTTTTATTATATTTCAGCTCATATTCATATATTCATTCCTCCATCATCAGCAGAGTGTCGGTCAGCTTCACTGTCTCCATTTGTCGTGTGTTATTTGCCAAGATTCTTCACGTCGATCTCATGCGATGACATGTGACTCCGATGCTGCCAGCCTTTGATTAAAACCAAAACACCGGTGGGGGTAAACTGCCTCTGGAGTGTGTTTAAAGAATAATAGCAGCACATTGGAGCTGCCTGCACCCGGTGCAACGATGCATCGCTCTTAATGTGTGCTGGTAGGCAGGATGCAAGAAAAGTAGGCCAACATGAATTTCAAATGACTTTCGCCAAGCACAAAGACGGCAGCGGGTGAGCTGGGGCGGAGAAAAATCGGCGCGTCCGACATCAGAGCCAAAGCACTGTGACAGAGCGGATGAGCGTGTGTGTGATGAGACGAGACGTATGCCCTCCGTTCATGTACACACAGACTCCAGACATCAGCGGGGTGTTAATGCAAGTGTGTGTATGATGCAAACGGACACGTCTACATCACCGAAACACAGACACGAGCATACATCCAAGTCTAGAAAGATATTAAATATATGTACACAGTAACTGCTGCACATTACTGCAAACCTGATTGTGCCTTACTTTTAAAAATCAGGATATGTAGCCTTCTTCCACACATAAAGGCCACAAAACTCAGTTGCCTGATGGCCTTTTCATTATGGTTGGCACTAACATGAACTCATCATATCTGCATGTTGGGAGGGGTTTGAGTAGGCTTGGGCTGACTGTCACCATTGTCCATTGGCAAAGGAAGACAGACATCACAATACTGAGGCAGCAGTGGGATGCACATCCAGTGAAAAGTGCTTTTCAGTGAAGATGTAACACCATGTTGAGTGCCGACAGGCTAGTTCACCAGTCTCTCACCCTATATATTACTAAAAAAGAATTAAAAAAAAAGAATAAAGATGGAATACCCCCCCACACACACACACTTGCAAAATTCTTCAGTATAATAATACTGATTTTATGGGATTTTATGAGCAAAATCCAGCAATTAAAATCCATCCATCCATCCTTTATTATATCCGTTTAATCCTGGTCACCGTTTAGCCTGGTCAGCTAAACCCAAGATAGGGCTTGATCAATTCATTGCTGGACATCCCCCCCACACACACCTGACCCTGTTTTTGAACTGTGGGAGGAAACCGGAGACCCCGAAGTAAACGAGGGCACGGTGGCTTAGTGGTTAGCACATTCGTCTCTCAGCGCTGAGGTATTGGGTTCGAGTACCCATCTGAGCAGAGTTTCCATGTTCTCCCCGTGTCTGTGTGGGTTTCTTCCGGGGACTCCGGCTTCCTCCCACAGTCCAAAAACATGGAGATCAGGTGAATTAGCTACTCTAAAATTACCCTGGTGTGTGAATGAATGTGTATGTGTGTATGTATGCCCAGATATGGTTGGCACTCTGTCCTGGGTGATCCGCCTAGTGTTCAATGCAGTCCTCAATGTGGACGGTCGCGAGTTGAGAGTACGCTGTGCGCTTCTCACCGGTGTGTGTGGCTGAGTGTGCGCAAATGGAGTGTGTCGATTGTAAAGCATCCTTGGGTATCAAGAATGGTGCTATATAAGTGTATACAGGCACGGGGAGAGCCTGGAAACTCCACCCATATAGGGACTCGAACCCAAGACCTCAGCGCCGAGTGGCAACATGCTGACCACCATCCCATGCATGTATTTGAAATCCTTAAATTTAAAAAAATCAGCTAGCTGTTTAATCAAATATGCCAAAAAATAAACAATAAATTGACTGCCAACTGAGTGTGTTGAGCAATAATCTACCCACTCTGATCATGCATCTATACTTCCTACAGCAGCTACACAGGCAAAATGTACATATTTAAATGAGCATAAACAAGTGATACTCTTGACACAAACGCCAAAAATAGATCCCTGTACATTTGTACTTGGCAAATGTTCTCATTCTGATCATGTCTAGAGTACAAATGGGAAACAGCATGTTCAGCATGTTCTTACCATGAGATCTGCTCTCTGTACACAAGCATGAGCTTCATGACTTGTGTGTATAATTGTGGTAGTGTGTGGGTGAGGTGGCTCTGCTTGAGCACAGAGAAGAGCAACAGAGACATGAAAAACGAGTAAGACGAGTGGGAGAAAGAGACAAATAGGAGACAGGTGGGTCAGAGAGACAGGTAGACTGATAAATGGCACTGAATGTACAGGCTCAGCGGCGTGACACTGGCAGCTGCTTAAAGGCAGATTCCACCACCACTCCAATAAGTCTGTCTGTGGCTCCAGCTGACTCTGTCTCTGCCTGCGACATAAAAAACAGGTAAAAATCATAAGCTGTTAAGATGCTTTTTTCAATTTAATGAAGAGGAACATGTACAACTGGATCAAAATTTGGACAAAACTATTATTAGAACATCCAGATTTTAAATAACAGGGACACTGAAAGTATCCATACAATAACATACCAATGAATATGTATTAACTCAATGTGTTTGATCTTTTAGGTTTAAGAACATTTTACTCCGCTGTGTTCAATAGACTCGAGTTCATAAACAAATTCATCAAATATGTGTCTAATTTAAATTTAGATCAGCGACAATTAAGCAAATTATTTATTTTTTGCTTTCCATCATGTTGCCAAACAACTTTTTAATTTGGCACCGCCTTCGTTTAATCATTGACTTTGTACAATCATTCTAATATATGGTGTATTAAAAATGCACAAAACCAAAGACCACATTTAAGTGTAGGCCACACAAACATAACATCGCCAAAACTACAAACGAGTTTTAAACAGCCCTTAAAAATTATACTGTGCAAATGAACATCAAATCTTGTGTCCCTCTCTCTGGTAGAAAAGAGCTCCAGCTTTGTTTTTTTCTCAGAATTAAGATTCATTGTGTTGTAATTCTGCTTTGTTCTCCCACTGAAATGCAGCAGATCACTTAGGCTACAGACAACAAGCTCAAATCCCATTTTCTGCCCATCTAGATTGTATCCAGATTTCTGGTAGTCCGGACAGCCTAAAACCACATGAAATCCGATTTTTGCAAATCAGATCCAAGCCACATTTGGAGGTGGTTTGAAATCCAATTACCTTTGGATTTGTACAGATCCGTCTCAGTCTGGACGTTCAAATCGGATTTTGAAGTGCCTTTCGCATTCACTCACAAAGCAACAAAAAACGACACGTCAAATCCAGAGTGATCCAAGAAGTGCGTCCCAGGTTGCCAGGTCCTGAAAAACTCTCCAGCGCACTGTCTGACAGAAGGTCTCCATACAAAACTAAACCCAACATCAAAAGAGTCTAATCACACATGTTTGAGAACGTAATAATTGCTTTTTAACACTCTTAAGTCTTATTTTAGGTTAACCTGTATTTTCAGATCCCATTCTAATATTAGAAAGTCTACCTAAGGCATTTCCAACACTACTATTGTTCTACTGTGTTACTATAAGAGTCTTGTGGTCACAGTACATTTTAAAGTATCCCAAATACTGATGTGCGAACAGGCAAATATGATCTGATCACTTGGGAAAAAAGATGTGGACAGTCATCTCAGCAGAATGGAGCTTAAAAACTAATTTGATTTGCCTACTATCTGAACATAGCCTTACACAGCAGCTACAAGATGCTTATGTGTAGAACGGACCTGTAATGCTCAAGTGAGATACTTGAACTTTATAATATACCAAATCAAGTATCCAGTGCATTCATCTTTGATTTTATTACCTTGTAACTGAATCAGAAGTGATTTAGAGTCTTCAGATGTATGCTGGATAAGCCACCCCTGCACATGGCATCACAGCTACAGTTTTGCCCACAAACCTGCATCAAAAAGCCTCACCTAAAAAATTCTGCCTTACACACACACATCTGCAACATGCCAGCAAGAACATCCCATGAATAATTAATGGCAGATGAGAGCTGTGACGTTGAGGGTGTGGTCTAGTTCTGGCGTCCTCAAAATCTCTGAGACAGACAGAAGGCTTCCTAGTCTGTCTGAAGGATAATGCAGCGTGTGTATTCGACGTCACAGAGCACGTCTGGAGCACCAGACGCCCAAAGCACAGTCTTGCCGACCGACAAACAAAATCAAAGGAGCACAGATTCACTTTGTTAAATGCATTACAACAGTCTGCAAGGGATCACGGCCCATTGATCTCTCCAAACAGAGTCAGAAAAACGTGCTGAGTGAGCTCAAAACACGTTTCATCTGTTCTCTCGTCTCCGAGTCTGAACGCTCTTTCCCTGTAACAGCAGACTTGAAAGAAACCCAAAAGTGATTCTAAAGTCTTGTGTCTGTACAACGGATGCTGATAGTGTCTGGTTCCTGATATTTCCTGGGTTAACACAGTGCTCTAACTCTCCGAGAACTGGGACAAAAATGCCTCTAAAATGCCCAACAACTTCACTTCTCAAGAGCTGAACGTCCAGTCCAACAAGGCTTATCCAGCCCAAATCCGGAAAACGGTGCTTCTAAGAAGCTTGCGTGATGTGGACCTACATGACGTCTCTCCTAGTATTAAACATCTAAGCTGTACAGTGAACAGCACTAAATGTGGGACAGAGCGGATTTTACTTTACTGGAGGCAGTTGGAAGATTTGGTCTTGACGTAGCAACAGTGTTTCAAAGTCTTTGAGCTGATTTAGTTTTAAACTATGTATGACCAAAAGACTAAGGAACATATATAGTATGCTAGTTTCATGGATTTTTTTGATAGTTCAGGGCTTTCTTGGTGCCACAATCAAATCCCTGTCCTTGGTTTCCAACAACAGAAGAGATTTGGTCATAGTGCTGGGCCATAAAACGATATCGATTTTTTTCATAATTTTTCCCTCGATGACGATGATAAGCCCGAACAATAGAATTCGATAAGCATTGACATTTGTTTCCATTTCACGTCTAAGAAGGTTGACATTGAGTTCTGAAGTCTAATACTGCTGCTTGTTAGTTCCTCCTCACCAGCGCCGCCAAAATACACTGTTCTGTTTAAGACAAGCGTGTGATTGGGGGAGAGCGTAGCGTTGCCGGGTGAGAGAGCGCAAAGACATTGTGTGGAGAAGGGGAAGGGGGGCTCGCAGTGTGTGTGTGTCCGTGCGAGTGCTAGCATTAGCCTGTTAGCTTGGCTCTCTAGCCTGTTGTTATTTTGGAGTGGCTGCGGCCGACAGCAATCATTGTAAGTTTCAACAATAAAGCAATGACTAAACGTCTTTCTCGTCCATCCTTTCAACGCGTCCAGTCGGACGCTACAATATTATGTTCTGGCAATAAACAATTTAATATTTAAATAGTAACATTTCATGTATTTACTCTGATGTTTTTAGAAAGATGTTGTTTAAAACTATGACAGTGTTAGAAAATTTAATATTGTGATAATTATCGAGATTGATCAATATAGAAAAATTTATCGTGATAAAAGTTTTGGCCATATCGCCCAGCTCTATTTGGCCATGATGCTTGGTGCTAGCTCTCTTTTTGCTTACCTGCACTGGGCTTCATCTCATGCCAGTGAAGGCTCTGATAATCCAGAAAGATGTGACTCACTGGGGAGGCGGTGTCCAGGCAAGAACACTTTTGTTATGGTTTCCCAAGGGGGAATAAAGTACCTCAGTGCTCAAGGTTAGGCTGATCTCCAGCAGAGAACATTGTATCTTTTGCACAGCAGGTATTTTGGAAACTCCTTTGCCCTCCATTCTCAAATACGCTCTTGCCTTCACTCTCCAAAATCTAATTCCTAATTCTGTCTTATTCAGTCCGCCTGTCCGTCAATCTCCATTTCTCTTTCTCTCTACAAGTGCATTGTGTATGTTCTTGTTCTCTCACTGTCTCAGCAGGTCTCTCCTTCATATCATATATCAGGACCTTCCTTGTCTATTTTCTTCTCCCTCCACACTACTGCCATCCCACACATGTCCTTCACTCCAGTCTGAAAACACTCAACTTTCTCTCCATTCTTCCTACTCGCCGTTTCATTTGGATTCACTCTTGCTGTCTGTTTTTATCATGCTGGCTCTCTGAGATAGAGGCACATTGCTGACTCAAATGTGACCTTGACGCAAGGAGCTTTTCTGCTGCCCTTCCCAGACTCCGCAGGGGGAATAATCAGTGATGGCAAAGCATGCAGAGATGCCTCTCTTGATTTATAGATCACAGCCTGATTCGTACAGACCAGACAGTCGATTCAGTGAAAATGTGGTCAATAGCTTCAATAAGATGTCCTGTGAAATAAGCCTCAAAGAAGTGTCCACTGTGTAAAAGTAAAGCATCAATCCACCAAGTGATGGAAAAGACCTTGCAGTTTAGCCCAAGACAAGGCTTAATCCTCGTTCACCAAAGAGGATACACACCACTCGTTTTCCTTTCTTTCTTGGAATATCATTTCCCACCAGAGCTTATTCAATTTGGATTATCATCATTATCAATTTAGCAATGAATGACAAACGTGACTGAGCATCGTGTTTTTAACTTAAAGATGAGAATTCTGCCACATCACAGACAGGAGTGATCTATAACCTCTTCAAAGGCTAGTCTAATTTTTCTTCAATGTCAGAATCCGGGCATTCGTCCAAAGACAGCAGGGAGCTGTTTGAAAACTATACCCATTGATGAGCATTAAGAAAAGACTAATGCTTGGCCTCACAATGGCATCTTATCAGACTTACAGCAGATTCACTGCCATGGACAGAACCTTCAGAGATGCCCCTACTGACAAATGAAATGTTTGGGGTCCAAACATCACCAATAGATCAAACTACCGGCATGTTCCAATGCATAGACCATTTCTCTTGGTCACTATGGTGAGAACCAGGTTAAAATGTACTAGCAGGATATAACATATGTGGTTATAACCTCAAGTACCAGTTGCAATAAGGTTTAGAGTGGCTCACCTTCATACGTACCTACTTGGGTACTGGTATTCACTGTGATGAATAGCACTGTGTATTGACAAGCACCTGTTGATATGATACATATCATAATAAAGGGGTTATGATTCAACATAAAGAAATATGAAACTGATTTTTTTATTTTATTATATTTAGAAAATGGCTAAGTTTGCTAACACCAATAATAGCAATGAGAAGTGTGGGCCTAGTGTACCAGCACTGCTTTGTGATGTACCTGTTCAACTTTCCTGGTCTGATTCATCTGTTAATTGCCTGGTGTGTTTGGGTAGGGAACTGTGCTGTGCCATCCAGGACCAGATGAAATCCAGAAGTTTGCTGTAGCCGCTTCATTTGCTTACATCCAATTGTATCTGCGATACATTTTAGTTCATATTACTACATCATTAGCCTTAAAGAGAACTCCCAGTGCTACCAGCTACCAAGGATAAGACACTGCTGTAGGCCATGGTCATTTATTTGATCATCCTTGTGCTGCTTTAGGGTAAAGTGTCAATCTTCAAGTCAAATCCAGTGGAAGTGGTGTTCAACTGTTCTTCTCCAAATTAAACATCTAATATCACTGAATAATTCCCAGCACAGTTCACTCCGAGTTCAGCGACCGCCTTAAGGTGCCTCAAGGCTGTTCTATGAAGACTGAATTTCTGTCTTAAGCAACAGAACAGTCTGGAACCTGCTTCCCTGATCAAGGGAATCTTGCCTTTCTTAAACACGTAAAACAAAAAGGAAACTGTGTGAAAAGCTTTTCAACTGATTGGTATTTCATTTATGATTAAATGGGCAGTGACCGTGTTTAATTTAAACAGTTAACAACATAACTAATCCCATCCACGATGCAAGAGAGGACAATGAGGTATTAAACTCCTGTTTTCCTCTGGGTGAGTATGTGGTGAATTCCTCACAGTCACATTAATTATGCACCAAGGCTCCAAAAGGAGATTAAGGGGTCAGGTTGAGCCTGAGCATGCCGCATTGTGTAAGTCATCAACACTGGTGCTACCCATTGAGCATTGCCTGGACAAACAAGATCTCCAAGGCAGCACAGTCATTTCCATCAAGACTTCTATACTTGGTATCAATTATAAACATACACAAAGGTGTCGGTCCTAATGCCTGAGCAAAACAAAACTTAATATTTCAATTTCAAAGCATCAATAAGACACTCAGTCTTGATGACTTCACACCATGAGTCAACAAGTCCTTGTGAAGAATTTGTCATTAACTTCAACCAAGCTCAAGGAGGTCAGCCCCCACAGCTGTTAAACAAACAGGATGATGTGTAGGTGGGTGCACTGGGTGAGCCTGATAATGGGACAAAGCTGACAAACTTGCTGGATGCAAATGTCACTGGTCATGATGCAGGCCACCAATAGTGATGCAAGTAAAAAAAGCCTTGGGTCTTTCAATCTTTCACACTCTCTGTGGCATGTTAGCACTTCACCTCACTCCAAAAACAACATATTGACATGACCTAATTTAACAGGCCCACTCCACTCAAAAATACAAGTGACAAGAATCCCTGGAGGGCAGAGGTGAGACAGAAAACTGATTTTATTTGGGAAATCTATTTCATTTTTTACACTCCAGTCTGGTAATTTATTTTACTTTCATAAGAATAAATAATCAAAGCATGTGTAGTGAGAAATGTAGTGTTATGTGGTATCAACTGGCAAGTTCTGGTTGAAAATTCAGAAAGTGTATCCAGCCTTGACAAAACAAGCAATGAGAGGCCTTCTGCCATTTGGCTCATCATATTTATGCAAAGCTGGATTCTCTGCGCTGGCCGTCCTGAAGCCAAAGTACAGATCAAAACTGGAGGTGGAGAACAGCTTAAGACGGACTGTTTGCAAGATAAAACCTCAAATCGACAGACTCTGTTGACAAAAACAGGAACATTCTTCACACTGAAACAAGTTCAATCGAAATTTTATATAGTAATGTGTGTGGGGCAGTGGTGAGACATATCACCCTAAATACTACAATGGAACCTCAGTTTTTGTCCTTAATCTGTTCTAAAGTGTTTTATAGAATAACTATAGTTTTACATACAGAAATCAATACAAAAGACTAATGAAATGGATAAATTAACATTTACCATCACCCTTACAGGTTTACGTTCTGTTTTAGAGCATGCTGGTGTGGTCCAGCTGGCCAGCCTTTGTTTTGTACACTCGGTTGCGGCGTTCTCAGCTGCTGTTTGTTTTCGCTCCTGTTTTCAGTCGGCTGTGCGACGTCCCTTTAGTGTGACGTGTTTTACTTTGTTTTGAGCATTTTCAACAAGAAACAAAGCCAGAATGAACGACAAACATGTGGGTGAGTAATGAACGCGTGGATGCTTTGTTTTTGCAAAATTTGCAGCAAGTCACATGGGCCAGCTGACGAAAACCGGGGGGATGAATGATAACTGGGACAAAATTTCCGTGAAAAAAGTCAACAATAACCAAATTGTATGATAACCAGAGCAAATAATAACTGAGGTTCCACTGTATTTTGGTTGCTGAAAGCATGATGTACACAGATGTTTTTTGCTCTTCCTTCTAGTATGGCCTTCACACCAACCAATATAACTCCATTTTTACCTGAAAGACTGGAATGGAACTTAGCCTACTAATGCATCAGTGTTTACATCCCAAGTTTCTCCACAATACGATCCTACATCAAATCCTTTAGTTAATGATTTCAGTAGACACAGAATGTAACATCAGTACTTATGGAGAGAAACCAGAGGAATGTGTTCATCTACTAGTTAATAGTAGATTTATAATTAAAAGTTTAAGAAGTTTGTTTTAGTTCAAGGAGAGCAGCAAGTTCTCAAAACAGTAGCAAAGGTGCCTCAAGAGGAAAAGATTGAATATCACTGCCGTAGAATAACCACTTCTGGTTTCCTAATAATATTTCAATAGATGCTTCTATAATCACTTTAGTGTATATGTTATGTAGAAGATTTCCACATAATGTAAAGGTTCTATAGCGATTAAATGTTTTTTTCTCCCTACAACCACACATACACGTCAAAAACCATTTTGGAATACGTGTTATGCAGTCCATCACAAAAGCCTGTAAATGTATATACACAAAATGCAATATTATTCTTGAATGTGATGTATCCATACACATTCCTCTATGAATAGGTAATTAATTGTAGAACATTGGGCCTCATTCACTAGCTTTGGTAAGAACAGAAGTTATGCACACTCAAAATCATGCTCGAGTGCAAATTAACCACTTAATTAATTGCAGATTTTTCTGCAAAATAACAAGTTAATGTGTTTTCTTCTGTTCTACAGTTGTATATGAGCATTTCACAGTCCCTTTGCTGTTGTAACACTCTGACTTTCCTCACTGTGGAACTAATAATGGAGTATCTTATATTATATATTACATTTTATTAGAGTTATATTATCATATTATATTACATTTTATTATTTATATTTTTATATTTATTATTAGGATTTAAATACCAGTAATATTTCATAAATTTAACTAAGCCATGCTCTCTCTGGGTGGGTAGATGGCACTCTCTCCCCATCACTACTACCATGCAATGTCTGCTGGCTCAGGCATCTGTCAGCCAATCCATCAGAGCTGGGGATGCTGTGCTTTCCTCCGAGTATATAAACTGCCAGAGCCACCGGACAGTCCTCGGTGCTCATACTGC